>JACEEZ010009094.1:7500-15000 GCA_016584305.1 Chionoecetes opilio
TTAATCATTAAAGGGGTTGGTTTTATGCAAAAAGGGTTTTTTATACAGAAACCCCCTTGATTTTAAAAGGGACTACTTTGGGGCCCAATGTCAGCTCAATCCGACAATAATTTGGAGTAGTTTCGTAAATTTCTCATTAAGGGGGTTTTTTTAAAGCAAAAAAAACCCTTCCGGGCGACCCCCCCTTGATTTTGGGCAAACCCCTACTTGCATGTCAAATTTTAGGTCAAACCGACAAAATTAGGAGTAGTTTATACACTTTTGGCGGAAACTTGGTTTTTACGGGTCTTATGGGAAACGAAAAATAAAAAAGCAGCAAACTTGTGTTTGTTCTGTTGTATTTTCTATTGCTTTTCTTAGTTTTTTTTCGTTCGGTTTGTAAATTATTTTAATGTTCGCTCAAAGACAAAAGCAAATATTGGGTTGTAAATTTTTTAAACTCGTTTATTTTAGCCCTCCTTTTAAAGCTTATTTCTAATTAATATATTGCATGGGTTTTTTCATATGTTATCTCCTTTTTTAAATTTTTTGGGGAGTCACTTCCCGCAATAAACTCTTTTGGGGCCTAAATTTAAAACTAACTTTTTAAACCCCTTTCAGCAAATCGAAAACCTTATTTCTTTCTCCGTTTTTATTGCAGCATAAATCTTCTCAACCACAATTTTTATCCCGGGGGTTTTCCCTTAGGCCTTGTTAGGTCCCCTTTACCTAATTTTTGGCTGTACTATGTTACACGGGGGCTATTACTTTTTTTTGGGGGGGCGCCTTTCCCGCAGCTATCTTTTTTAAAAGACCTTAATTGAATTGGGATTTCCCCCCTACTTCAAAGGGGTGTTTCCTATGTTTTCACTTTTCAATTACCTTTTGTTTTTTGAGCGCTTCTTTCCGATATCTCTTCCTTTGGGCCCTTTAAAATTTTCCCAACCTTTAAACCCCTATTTTCCCGGGGGTTCAGGATTCTGACCCTCTTTTTAGGGTTCGAAACCCGACGGAAAAAATCTTTTAAATTCCCCTCCCAAGTAGAGGTGCACCGGGTGTGGAAAATCTATTTTAAATTTTATCCTTTAAAATTTCCCCGGGGTGCGGATGCGGTATTTTTTTAAACCGTCAATAGTTTTTTTGCCACAATTAATGAAAAAAAGAAAAGCTAAAAAGGGGGGGAGTTTAAAAAAAAAATATAATTTAAAATACTGTAAAAAAGGGGAAACCAGGAAAAAATAATCAAAATTTGCATCAATTTTTAAAAATTTTCTTTGTCTCAAAGTCTTTTTTTCTTTTTTCTACCCTTTGCAAGCTTTTGTTTAAACAACTAATTTTTTACAAGTGACAGCCCCTACAGGGGGTAGGGGGAAAAACCATTCCCAAACCCAAATTTTTTTAGGAACTTTAGGGGCGAGAGGCGGGCGAGAAGTGAGTGGGGCACACTCTGTCTGAGACTCACGTTCCCCCTGTCTGCACAAACACATCCCAAAAATTTTTTTCTTTTAAAACCCGTTTTTCCCCATTATTTCGCGCCCCCTCCTCCCCTCTCTCTCCCCTTTTCCCCTTTTCCTCTCTGTCTTTTTCTCTCCTTTTCTTCCTCTCTCTCCTCTCTCTCCCCTCTCTCTTCTCTCTCTCTCTCTCCAAAGACTGTAAAGAGTCTAGTTATTTAAAATATCCCCAAATATCCCCATCCAGCAAAAAGGGTGATGCGGGTGTTTTAAAAATTTATGGTGATATCCCAGATGCGAATGCATATTCCCGGGTATCGGTTTCCACCTCTATCCTTAAGGGAAAAATAGGGTCCCAGGATTTTTTTGAAGTTTTAAAAAATGGATAAAAGAAATTTAACAAAGGGGGTATCAAATCTATTTAAAATAAAGAAGAACCAATTTTTCGACATTTTCTAAGGTTTTTAAATAGCACCAACGACACACGCACTTTAAGGCTTTCAGGCAGGCGTTTTTTCTGGCCCGGAAAATGTTGTCCAGCAGCAACATATTACCTAGACTTCAACTTTTGTTTTTAGTATTTTTTTCTTTTTTCATTTTCTACACTTTTTTTCTTTCGGGTATGGGGCCTCTAGGGTTCTTTACTGGAAAGGGGGTGATGTTTGGCCCTCGCCTATAGTCGCAAATGGGGGGGATTTTATAAAGAGGCCTTTTATAATAAAAAGGTTTTTTTTCCCCCCCAAACTCCCTTTTTTCCTCCCATTTTCTCGCCGTCGAAGGGAGAGTTTATGGGGGAAAAAGTCTTTACCACTCGACAAATTTGAAAGTTTTTCTCCCCAAAAAGCTATTTTGGGTCTTTGGGGAAAATCGAGCTCATCATTTGCAAGCATCAACAAACCCCATACCCCTCAACCACCCCATTCCTTTCAAAAACATACTGCGACCACCATTTTCTTTACGATACATGATGGCCGGGATTTATTAAAATGGGTTGCTATATTAACCAAAGGGCCTTTATTTTTTCCCAAAAACCAAAATTTAAATATGTTAAAATTGATGCCAAAAACTGGGGTGGAAAAAATTAGTTTTTCGTAAAATTTATCACCCTCGCCGCGGGGGGCAAATGTTTTATTTTTTTTATCCTATTGGCCTTTTTTTTGGCCGGATTTTTCATTGTTTTTTTAAATTTCAGTTCCCGTTGGGTATTTTCATTTTCACTAAATATCTCACGAAAACCCGCCCCCATCGCCACCAAAAACAACTTTACCCAAAAACAACAATAGCAGAAAAATTTATTAAAATCATTATCAAATTTTAATTTTTTTTTATTGTTTTTTTCCTTGCAGGGAGAAAAAACAAGTCATAATGTGATGGGAAAAAAAGTGAAGGCCCGGTTTAAAAACTTTACAAAAAATATTATTTCCTCAGGGCCTTCCTCTGTGTAAAATGGTTTTGCGGGCCTACAGAATCTGCGGGCCCGAATCATAGATGGTATAAAGATGTTTTAAAGGTTTTAATTGGGGATGTTGAATTAAAAATCAACTTTGTTTTTGACAAGAGGACACCCAGGGGTTTTTTTCCGAATGGCTAAAAATTTTTTTGGTAACAAAATGGAAAAAAACAGAGTACAAAGTTTAGCTTTGTATAAAAACATATAAAAAAATGAATAAATACAAGAATGAATGAATAAACCACAAGGGTTTTTTTTATAGAGGCGACTATAAACTGAAGACGCCAAGGGCGGTTCATGGATCGTAATCACGTTGTCATCCTTCTTTGTAGTCCCCTTCTTCACCCCTAGATACAATCCCCCTATTATATATAATATATATTATTTAATTTTTCTCTCCCCCTCTCCTCTCTCTCTTTTCCTCTCTCCTCCCTCCTCTCTCTCCTTTTCTCTCTCCCCTTCTTTTCTCTCTCTCTCTCTGTAGGTTTTGTCTCGAACAGAATGGAAAAGAAAAAATCGTATCGAATTTATCAATGCGAAAAATTTCAGCAGCAGCTGCAGCATGCAGCGGGGCGGGCCCCGAGTGGCTCTCGGGGCGAGTCGGTACTCAGTAAGTTTAACTCGGGGCGAGTCAGTGTGGTTTATGCCACGTTGGAAGGTGGAGGGAATGTATAAACGCTCCTTGTGGTTCACACCTTTTTACCAAGCACTTTTTGCAATTGTTGAGGAAGAAATCTTACAAAGGAGATGATTAGCCTCGAACGTTGTCTGATTGGAGTGTTGTAGGAGAGGAACATTGCGAGGTTGAGTCGTATTGTTTACTGTTGTCAACTATATTTTAAGATGCAAATTTTTTACAAAGTTCTGAAAAATGTCAAGCGTAATTTTTTAACAATTTGCTGTGTTGTTATCATAAGTGTTATGAGTTGAAATATTGTCTAGTGGAAAATAAGGGAAAGATTCTGACAAGGAAATGGAGGGGAGGAGTGCTTGAGCCGAGAAAAGCTTGGCTGTTGTGAAAAGGAAACTGCGATAAAAAAAATGCTGATTAACTAAGTAGGAAAAAGACAACGTTAAGGAAAACAAGAAACGAAAAGAAAAAAAATGTGTAAAATAAATCCCAAGATAGGCGAAAGAAGGCCTTTAGTCTGGGGGCCCAAAAGGGCTAAAACTAATCATTGTCGTGGTACCCTTGCGCTAACAGCTTCTTAAATACCACCTAAAAGGGAAAAATTTGTCTACTTTTCGAATCTGGATATGAAAATTCGAAATCGTGTAGCTTCTGGTGATTTTTTGGTTACCCTGAAAAACCACATTACATATTTCAGACCAACATGTTTAGTCTTAGTAGCCCAGTGGACCCCACGTGCACCCCCTGGACAATCTAATGAGACCTATTTTTTAGATGCACAAATATGTTGGAAAACAAAAATCAATGTTAACACTGTAAAACTAATGTCCCATGGGGTTTCGTTATGGCGGCCATCGTCGATCGCGAAATATTTGATTTTCTCGAATTACCAAAATGTCCATAAAATCACAAATAATGTGTTACAAATTTATTTTGGTGCCCACGTAACAAGAAAAAACATGGGCCTATTGTAATAAGAACAATTAATGCAGTAATTGGTACAATTTTAGTAATGGAAAAGGGCAAAAACCTAAAATAAGGCGGAAAAATTACTTCGTTTCGCCGAAAACTTTCAACATAAATGACAATAACTTCACAAATATAAAATACTGGTCGTTGACATATGAAAAATCATCGTCTATTATTCCCCCATCTAATGCAGTCAAACAATTGGTATACATATATGACTATCATACATTAATTGTTCCCAAATGTTACTCCCCCCCCTAGTGAAACTTTATGTTGTCAAATACAAACATTCGAGAAAAGTCAAAAAACAATGTTTCCTTTTTACCCAAACTTTAAACAAGTGATGTCGGGCAGCTAGGTACGTTTGTCAGTAGAAGTGGATAATTGACATTTGGTAAAATTTAAACAAATAACAGAGAGTCAAATCCTGCCCCCCAAGTTGAAGGCTGCGTTATGGGCAGCAGTCCTAGGGGCCTGATCAGTGTCTACGTTACGGTTCTCCTCTCGCTCCTGTGCCCGGATGTGATTTCGATATTCCGTGGTGAAGGTCATTCTGCATTCGGAATGAACTGTTCTTCAACGACAAATAAGCCCTTTTCCCTTTCACCTGTCGGTATAGACGAGTCTTTCCCAGTTCAAGGGCCTGGGACTCGATGCTTTTCCAAGCAGGCGCTTTGTGTTTCCATGATAGGAATTTGATGGGTCTCTCGTTTTTCCAGGATACCTTTATTTCAAACTTCTCGCAGAAAAATTCATTTCAGGTGGGAATAGTTGGGAACTCTCAGCAGACGACAGTTTGCGCGGAGAGTGATGCTTCGTGGACATAGATGCTACGGTCGAATTCAAGCGATGTAAGTTTGCTGTGAAGCGCCGGTTACCTTGTCTGTGGTATCCTATCATCTCCAAGACAAGGGCTTCGAAAAGTCTCTGGTATCGGAGCACACACTGCTTCCATACGGCGAGGTGAATTGAGAGGTCCAGCCATTCGATTTTCAGGGATTTCATGTAGATATCCCTAATTTTCATCGGGGTTTTCCTCTCACATTTCTGAAGATGTCAATGGACCATAGTCTCGGATGTCTATTGCGTGTACGATACATGATGGGCATTTAGGGTTTTCAGATTGGCTGATATTTTGTCGCTTTTCGTTTCCTCGTGCTAGCCATGTTTAGTTCAGTTATATCCACCACCAGAAAGAACTACGGATGTACCACACAGAATGTTAGGTCACTGACATACCATCTACACTATCACTATCACGATGCATCTAAAGGAGAAGGAAAGTAGTTTTAAAATTGACATCGTATACAGGTTAGCGATACACATGAGCAATACAGTATTGGTATAGGAAACAAAACAAAATATTAATACAATATATATACATATATGACATGACATATGGAGCAAAACAGTGTTTACAAATGGCAACTGAAAAATACAAAATTGTATTATCTAGTTGCCCATGATTAACTGGTAAAATTTAATATAAAACTAATTTTTTATCGAATGTATGTTTTTGATGTAAGTAAAGTTTCACTAGGGGGTGGGTTACTTGGTAACAATTAGTGTAGATAATCATTTTGTATGTCAATTGTTTGACTGCATTAGATGGGGGAATAATGGGCGATGATTTTGATATGTTAAACTGACCAGTATGTTGTATATTAGTGAAGTTATTGTCATTTATGTTGAAAGTTGTCGGCGAAACCGTAGTAATTTTTCCGCCTTTTTTTAGGTTTTTGCCGTTCCAAATGACTAAACTTGTACCAATTACTGCATTAATTGTTCTTATTACAATAGGCCATGTTATTCTTTTTACGTGGGCACCAAAATTAAATGTGTAACTACATTATTTGTGATTTTATGGACATTTTGGTAATTTCGAGAAAGTCAAATATTTCGCGATCGACGATGGCCGCCATACGAACCCCATGGGACATTAGTTGACAGTGTTAACATTGATTTTTGTTTTCCAGACATTTTTGTGCATCTAAAAAAGTAGGTCTCATTAGATTGTCCAGGGGGTGCACGTGGGGTCCACTGGACTACTAGACTAAACATGTTGGTCTGAAATATGTAATGTGGTTGTTCATGGTAACCAAAAATCACCCTGAAGCCACACGATTCGAAATTTTATTGCCAGATTTGAAAAGTAGACAAAATTTCCTTTCAGGTGGTATATCATGAAGCTGTTACCGCATGGGTACCACGAAAGTCGATTTTAAAGACACTTCTCTGTTTTGGCCCCTAGACTAATGTAGTCTTGCTTGCAGTATAGCATTGATTGCAGGCAGTTCACATTTTTTCTGTGTGTGTGTGTGTGTGTGTTGTTTTGTGTGCGTGCGTGCGTGCGTGCGTGCGTGCGTGCGTGCGTGCGTGCGTGCGTGCGTGCGTGCGTGCGTGCGTGCGTGCGTGCGTGCGTGCGTGTGTGCGTGCGTGCGTGTGAATCATGACAAAAATAAAACATACTTTCCCATAAATATGTTTGTTTTGCTGATATTTATAATCCTCATCATTAGCAAGCGTACACACACACAGACATACACACACACACATACACACACACATACATACACACAGACACACACACACATACCAATGCCAGCTACCCGCGACGATGGTCAAGTACCCGCCATGATGGTCTAGTGGATAGTGCGCTGGCCTGCCATTCTGTGGTAGCCGGTTCGAAACCTCACTGCTCCCGGGTTTTTTTCACTGACAAGTTCGGGAGTTTACTGTCCCCCTTGAGCAAGGGGATGGGGTTGTGTGGTGTGTGAGGTCCCAGCATTACCCAAAGATTGGTAATAATGAACTCCAAGCTCGCACCGGGACGGTGAAACTGGCGATCGGGAGTTCGACTCGCGTGGACATGACCATGGGTGAACAAAACACACACACACACACACGCGCGCGCGCAAAAACACGGCAAAAAAAACACCGCATGTACAGAATGGAAATAACAAATTCATGAGAGTGAAACAACCAGACAGACATTTAGACGAACAAACAAACAACAGAAA
>JACEEZ010009095.1:0-13751 GCA_016584305.1 Chionoecetes opilio
ATTTAGTTTTTACGCAGTACAGACAAAAACATTCAGTAATATAATTTAAAAAAAAAAAATTTGATATGCCTTTCTGGTCTGGTTATTTCGGGGGGTCTGGTTGGTTTGGTTTGGTCTCGGAGGGTTTTGGGTTTTCTGGTTTGGGAGGGGGGCTTGTCTGGGAAAGGTCGGTCTTGGTCTTGGTTTTGGTCTCGGAGGGTTGGTCTTGACTAAAAACAGTGTCAAAGGGGACTGAAAGACGCCGACAGCAGTGACTTAAAAAAATCCCGTGTTGTGAGGCTTGAGTGCGTGGGTTTGGATTTTTACACGACCCGGGGGATTATTCGCCTTGCGTCTTTCAGTTTTCAGTGGATTATACTTTACGTTACTTCACGTCCCAAAGCCCGGGTGAAAGCAAGGATTCCCGTAAACCAAGGAAGTTAGCGGGTGATCGATGAGCGCAGGAGTCCGGCGGATTCCTCCCCATAAGGTTCTTCATCCCTAGGGTTTTTCCCTCATCCCAAGGACTTCACTGCCGATAAGTCCCTTCGCTATGTGAGTACGAAACCAGTTTTTAGGCAGTAGAAAGTGTTAGAAGGGGCCAGTGTAAATTTTTTTTTATTTTTTTTTGGATTTTGGGGGGGGGGGGGAAAATCCGTTTGCGCCTAATTAGTGACGTCAAGAAATGTGGGTGTGATTTGGATTTCAGTGACGGGGCTGTTGTGATCGAGGGGTTTGAAAATACGTCACTTTTTCCTGGTTTTTCATAGGCACGGCACCTACTCGCTTGAGGGTTCGCGCTAGTAGGGTTGGTTGACATTTTGCACCGGCTGTTGAGTTCCCATGTTTTAGAGTGTTGCGATTTGGGGGGTTTTTGCCAGCGGGAAAATTTTTTATATTTTTGTGACCAATTTTTTGTCAAAGTTACACGAACAACACAGACTGTTTAGAAGTAACTGGTGAGTAGTAATTGAATTTTTTTCCGGGAATAGGGTAATGGGGTTTGGGGGTACATTTTATTCTATTTAAAGATTTGGGATGAATTTGCCTTGAACTCAAGACCAGCGGTTTTCTTTGTGCGTTTTCTTTGGGAAATTATGGGTGACCCCGTCGCCTCCGTGGTGCAGGGCTAGCGTGCCTGGCTCGAATTGCGGGCCCTGGTTTGTCCCGGGCCGGCAACCCCGGGGAACCCGCCCACCCCCTGTTCTTCCTTCCCTTTTGGGGTTGATAAAAGGGACCTGGGGAAACCCGGGGAAGGTAACTGTGGGAAACCCCGGGGTCACATAGCCCCGTGTCCCGGGGGGAACGGGTCCTCCCACCACAGGCTCAAAGGGGTAAGCCACGGGGATGAGCACCGCTGCCACGCGCAGCTTTGGTATGCTCCATCTTTTCCTTTTTTCCCCATTTTCCTTTAAGTGGTCTAATTTTCCCTCAAATGCACTTTAACCATATATTTTTTTTGATTGTGTTTCAGCCTTGTGAGCTGTTAAGGGGGGTTCCTTGTGTTGGGTGGGCATTTGGGGGGCTTGGTGTTAAAACGTATTGTGGTGTGCTTGCCATCTATGTTAATTTTTTTTATTGACAGTGGTAAGGGTATGAATTGCGTTTTGGTAATATATACTTAAAATTTCACCTCCCATGTACCTATCCCTGTACAGACAAAAGCCTAAGATACAATTCCCACCCAAACCATCCCCGGGGGGGCCCCGACGTGGCCGTAGAGCGGCAAACGGGCCCCGGGGGAAAATTACTCCGTCACCCCCTCAGAAGGGCCCCGCTGGTGTTTTCAGAGGGATTTTACATGTTGAAAATTAATGTACAGAATTTTAAGAATTGAAATTTCTATATGTAAAATTTTTGAAACAACATTTATATGATTATTTTTATGTAGTATTACATCAGTAGTACAAGCAGCGGAATTTTACGTCAATCCCCCCGGAGGCCCGGGGGCGTGGTACGTAGTTAGTCTATGTGGTGCTAGTATATAAAAAAATAAATTGTTTAAACCGCGGGAAGATTTTTACCAATAACAAAAGGTCATTTTTTCCCTTTTTCAAAAACTTCAAAATTTTACAACCTATCAATATCAACGGTACACCTAATATGGAATGTGATGATGGATTAAATATGAAAAATATATGATTTAGAATGAAAAATTATTTGAAATTTTTTCCCCGCTATCAATGCACTAAAGCCCGGGCGCGATAGCATTACAAAGGGTCAAAACCCCAAAGGCCTAAATTGGCCCCTAAAAAGCGATAACTAAGAGAATTGTTAAAAATGTTTTCGCTCCTTTCTTATATCAAAATAGATGAAAAATATAAATAATTGATTAAACACGTTTTTTTTAGGAATTTTCGAGGCTCCGGGGGCGTGTAGTGCATGAAAAATTAATCAGTTAGTTGGAAAAACTTACGATTGGGAAAAATGTTGTCATTTGTTCGCCGAACCTATATCCTCAAAATAGCTTTTTTCAGTTTTCCCACACCCCAGAAGAAAACCCCAATTTAACGAAAATGTTTTTGTACTTATGAAAAAAACAATGTCCTAGCAATTTTTGATGTACAATCCCCTTTTTCACCCGGAAACTGGATAAAAAATGGGAATTTTTCGGGTTTAAAATTTTCTAAGCATATTCCCTTAATGTAATGTTTTAAAAAGTGGGGAAACACCCATTATCTTTTAAAATCGGCTAATGGGTTTTTCAACCCCCTTAAACCCTTTTAAATCTCCCAATAACTTCGAAATTTAAAACCCATAAAATTCCAAAATCATTTAATATAACAGGGGGAAAATGTTTCATATCCCCGGGGGGCCCGGGGAGCGGCCCCCCGGGACCCTCTGAAAAATTCCCAGCCCCCTACTTGTAGACTTTGTCCCCGTGGTAAGACAACGGAGGGCCTCCGGGGGCCCCTTTCGTCTTTGGGGTTTCCCGGGTTTCTACTCACAATCATACCACAAAACCACTTCTACCCCTATTTAATCCAAATACTTTGAAAAACTTTTACTTCTTAAAACCGTACCAACTATAATTTTTAAACATCAGGACCCTGGGGGATAACTAGGTTCTCGGTGAGGATAAAACGCATTCTGCTCTTCTTTTCAAAAACAATGTGAGAATTTATGAAAAACAGAAAATGTTTACCCCCGGAAATGAGAAATTTTTTTTGGTTAGGCCCAAAAATTGAAACCCCCGGGGTTCCCTGGCCAGTGATAGGATTTTTTGCTTCGGGTTTGATGGGAAGCCCGCTCAATTATGTTTTATGACTTTTTTCGTGGGAAAAACCCTGGGGAATTTTTGGTGTAGCGAGCATAACGATTCTTTGCAAGGGTTTCCATTTATGCTGGGCTTTAACCACAATTGGGGGGTAGTGTGACAAGGTTTAAAGGGGTTCAGGCACGTGCAGCTAATTTTGCCTAAAAAGATTGGAACCTTAAATTTTCCCTTCCCTGGTTTTGAAAAGGGTTTAAATTGTCAGTGGAGAGTTTTTTAAAATCTTTTCTAGAATTTCAGTATTACCCCCCTTTTTGATCCACAAGAGCTTTCGTATAGTTTCATTCCTTGTTTTTAAAGCCAGGTGTAACCTTCTAGATTTTTTTTAAAAAAAATACTAAGCGGTTTCGTGGACCCCTAAAAGTCCATTTCCACTTTCTGATTCAGTTGCACTGGTGTCAAGGGAACCTCAATTTCCTTCACCCTTACTCCTCCTCCACCACCCCCTCCCCCCCGGGTTTTTTCTCATTTAAAATCGTGAAACCAAACGTGTTACTATTGCGGAAAGAAAGGTCTTTCCCTGAAAATTTATTGCTACAAAAAAAAGGGAGATAAAGTCTGCTCATAAAGGCACAGTATGCAGGTTTTTCATAGGGGACAGTACTTGCCTCCTCGCCCTCAAACCCCCTCGGTTTGGCCCAAACCTGCAAGGTCCCCGCAGCCCCGGATGCGGGTTTCGCCCCCTTCGAAGTGGTGTGTATTTCACGTGCGGGGAAAAATAATTCAACAGAGGAAGGTTTTTTAAAGTTGAGACAAGGGGTTTCCCCAGACGGTAACAGTGGGTAATGCTTATGACTATCATCAGTCGGGGGGGAAAATTTGCCCCCGGGTCAAAAAAACCCCGGTTTGTTTCTGAAAATAAAGTCACAGGGCACAGCAGCTCATAGTTCCTTTTTATTTATTGCGGGTTGTCTTTCTTTGAGACAAAATTTAGTGTTTCACTCGAGACAGTTCCCTTTTCCCCTTGGAGTGGGGTACAGGTGCTTTTATTTAATATTCTAAATGAAAGGGGGTTTTGTAAATTTAAAACAAGTTTTATAATTTTTCCCCCTTACCTTTTAAAAACCCCTCTTCAAAGTGTTCAAAAGGGTTTTACATTAGAGGTGATGGGGGACTGTAACCCCTTTCCCCTTGCCTTTCCCCCAAAATCCAATTTTTTTTTTAAAAATACAGTTTTAGTAAAACCAAAAATTTGCTTTTTTTTTCAATTTTGAAGCCTTTTTGGGCTGGGAAACTCTTGCTAATCATCAAATTGATGTAATTTTCCCCAGCACCATTTCAATTTCCTTAAAAGGGGTTCTCTTCCCCGCAATGACAAGTCCAGCCCCATTGCTTGATAAGCCTCTGATTTTTCCAGACAGTGACCAGCAAGCCGTTTCTGCTAGCTTAGGCCCCGACTTGCCTTCCAGCAGGGAGACGAACCGTTCAGTCTTCCCTGTCGGTTTGGTGTCTGCTGTTGCCATGGGAGACCAATAAATTGGCCCCACATGTTCTGTTCGACTTTCAGTGAGAGCACAAGATGCTGCTGTCGGCAGTTACCTAGTGTCTTTACCTGACACTATCCCCGTACGTCGCTTAGCGCTTGAGGAAACGCTTTCAAAACGTGTGGATCACATAAGTGACGCAGTAGTCTCAAATGTTACAGGGTCCCCTATAACACTTAAAAATGGTGTTTTGCTATGTAGTTTTGAAAGTCAAAATAGTCTGACCTTAACCCGTATAGCGCGGCTATGCCCATTTCGTCACTCACTAAGAAAACGCGAGTATGCCCAATTGGGCGGCCGCCAAATTAAAAAAAGGTGGGCTAATTTTTCGGCCGGTGAAATCTTGCAACTCTACTTTACCTGAGAATGACCCAGGGGTCACACATAGGCTCAGTGACCCAGTGACCAGCATGGAAGGTGAAGGTGCTGACAGGCCTCTCCCTATCGCGGGCAGAGAGATTAGAGAGGAAGACCCTTGCGGCCTGTTTTCTGTGAACGAGCTGTACCATGGATTCCATAAACCTCAACGCTCTTCATCTTGCAAGTACAATCATAAAATAACTACAAGATTTTAGCAAAAAAAAAATTTGTTTTGCGGTTGCACAAATATATGGCGAATACATTGATACACATTCAAGTTTGTTTAGCGACTATAAGAATTCTGGCAAAAGTCCCGCGTACACAGAGATATTGTCACACAGGTATCCGCAGTTTACGGGTTAATGGATCCTTCACATGTTCTAGCAGCAGTCTCTACGCAGACGAATGTTAGGGAGGACCAGGCAAACATAGTCAGGCAGTTAGCACCTTATGTTAAGGTATTGGATTTTCCTGAGTCTAAGCCTGATCTTCTCGCTTTGCTTGCGACATACAGGCCTGCTCTTGCCTTACCTGGGGAACCCTTAGGAGTGACAGACAAAATCACTCATCATATTGTGCTCCAACCTGATGCACAGCCTTCTTATGTACCGTCTTATCGTATGCCTCATAGCCAAAGAGCTGTTGTACAGGGCATGATAACGGACATGTTGGATGAAGGAATTATACAGGAGTCTTATCCTCCTTAGAACTCACCTTTGTTATTGGTGAAGAAAAGTGGTGGTACTTACCGGCCTGTGCTTGATTTCAGGAAAGTTAACAATTTAACTGTACCGGATCATTATCCACTCCCTGTTTTGAGAGACCTTTTACAGTCTATAGGGAAGGATAATACAGTCTTTACTAGAGTCTGGACCTGAAGTCTGGTTTCTGGCAGATTCCGTTAGAAGAGAAATCTCGGGAAATAACTGCCTTCTCAACAAATAATGCTCATTATGAATGGCTGAGATGTCCTATGGGTTTGAGGAACTCACCTCTTACGTGCCAACGTCTAGTAAACTACTTGTTTCACGGCATTATAGTGATGGTTTGTTTCGTCTACATGGACGACCTGATACTTGTCTCCAAGGATTTATCCAGTCACTTTGAGAAACTTGCCCTTGTTTTTCAGAAACTTACTGAGGCTGGCCTTAAACTTAACGTGCGCAAATGCAGTTTTCTCAAGTAACGCATTGACTTTTTAGGCCATGCTGTAGACACGAATGGAATCCACACGTTGGATTGTAAAATTAAAGCGTCAAGAATTTCCCAACCCCTACCACCACCGAAAAGGTACGGTCTTTTCTTGGGTTGTCGGGTTATTACCGTGCTTTTATAAAGAACTATGCTTATATTGCTAGTCCTCTGACACGACTCTTGAAAAAGGACATTCCTTTCACTTGGAATGGTCCCCAACAACAAAGTTTTGATACTTTGAAACAGGCTCTTACACATGCGCCAATTCTTACATTTCCTGACTACCAATTGCCTTTCACTCTTGTGACAGATGCTTTGGCACTTGGCGTTGGTGCAGTTTTGATGCAATCAGTTGAAGGGAAACGCCCTCATGTTGTTGCATATGCCAATAGAGTGCTTATTGATGTAGAGTCACGGTACTCAGTAACTCACCTTGAAGCTCTTGCTGTAGTATGGGCTTTCAAGCACTTTAAGGAAATTATATATGGTTATCCCATTACAGTCTACACTGATCACACTGCAGTGCTGAATCTCTTTAAAGGGAAAAACCTCCAAGGCCGTGTGGCCCGGTGGTTCATCACTATACAGGAATTTGATCCTACTATCAAATATTTACCTGGTGATAAAAATCATGTTGCAGATGCACTGTCACGCAACATTCCAGTAGCTGTGCTCTCAGACTCTTCAAATTTCTCTCTTCAAGACTTATCTGATGCTCAACGTCAAGATCCTGTGCTGTAAAAAGCGATTTATGCACTAGAGTCTGGAGATGAATCTTTATTGCCTAAATTGTCAGTTCCACTTTTACAGTTTTCATTAGTTGATGAAGTTCTTTGTCGTAATGTTACTATGGACGAGAACACTGTTACTCAACTAGTTATTCCTACCAGTCTAGTGGAAACTGCTTTAAAACTCATTCACGACATGCCTCAAGCAGGATATCCAGGTCGAGACAAAACCTTGTCCGCTGCTCGTCGTAAGTTTTATTGGCCTACCATGCGCATTGATGCAGAGAAACATGTTACTCAATGTCTTTCATGTGCACAAACCAAGGGTAATACGAGAACTGCTCATATCCTTGAATATCCTTTACCTGAGTCGTCCTTTGACACTGCAGGCATCGACTTATTGCAGCTTCCTCGAAGTCATCAAGGGTCACCATATGTTCTGGTATGTGTAGACCACTTCACACGTTTTGTGGTTCTAGTCCCCTTGCCTAACAAGTTTGCTATAACTGTTGCTCATGCTCTAGTTTCAAATTTAATTTGTCCCTATACACACCTAGAATGCTAGAGTTTCAGATAATGGCCCAGAATTTGCAAATCAAATCCTTCACAACTTTTGTGAGCAGTTTCAAATTAAGCAAACTTTCATTACTGCTCATCACCCTGCGAGCAATGGGCTAGTTGAGAGGACAAATAAGAAGATTCTTGATGTCCTTCGCCATTTTGCTGGCGAGTTTCATGACTCTTGGGAAGACTGGTTACCTCATGTAGCTGCGTCGATAAATGGCTCAGTAAATTCCTCTACGGCAGGGGTTCTTAACCCCTGGGTCGCGACCCAAAGTTGGGTCGCCAAGCTATTTGAATGGGTCGCCAAGGGTTTGTGGACTTATTATTTTCCCAATATTCTTATAAAAAATATCATTATTAGTGATAATATTGTATTTGAAATACCTAATTCATTAATATCTAAGCAAAACATTATAGACACATAGATGATTTAATTGAGGTGATAAATCTTCTCAACATCTACTCTTGCATTTTAGATTTAACCGTTGATATATGTGAAGTGGAGGGAGGGAGAAATCTGTGGACACAGGAGGGAGGGGGGCGGTAGGCAGGGGTTGATGTGTCACGCCGACGCCGTGTCATTTATGTTCTAACTGAAGCATAATTTTTTATTCCTTGAGTTGAATATTCTTGTAGTCATTATACGCATGAATACATCTTGAGTCATACATTGATCTCATGACTACATTTTTAAAGTATCTGTTTTGTAATGGGAATATGACTTTATCAATGCACTTATTTCTTCTAATACTACTATTATTACTGCTACTACTACTAATAATAATGATAATAATACATCTACAACTAGTAAAAGTTGTAGTAGTAGTGGTAGTAGTAGTAGTAGTACTAGTAGTAGTAGTAGTACGTACTAGTAATATTAGTAAAAGTTGTAGTAGGATTA
This sequence comes from Chionoecetes opilio, assembly GCA_016584305.1. NCBI lineage: Eukaryota > Metazoa > Arthropoda > Malacostraca > Decapoda > Majidae > Chionoecetes > Chionoecetes opilio. The sequence goes on from JACEEZ010009095.1 coordinate 8,485, forward strand.
TATAGTAGTAGTAATAGTAAAAGTATTAGTAGTATTTGTAGTAGTAATGGTAAAAGTAGTAGTGGTAGTAAAAGTTGAGGTAGTAGTAGTGGTAGCAGCAGTAGTAAAATTACTACTACTGTACTACCATAATTTTTATTACTACTACTACTGCTACTAAAACTTGTACTACTACTACTAATACTAATACTTTTACTATTACTACTACTTATACTAATACAGCGTTTACTACTACTACTACTACTACTACTACTACTACTACTACTACTACTACTACCACTACTACTGCTACTACTACTACTACTACTACTACTACAACTTTTACTACTACTGCTGCTACCTCCACCACTAAGTATACTGTTATCGGTATTATTATTTCAACTACTATTAAGTGTTTTTCAATTTTGTTTCAGGTTAGGAATTATGGCTAACAGACAGTACAAGGATGAATACCTTAACCTGGGTTTCACATACATAACTCACCGGAGCGTACTTAAACCACAATGTGTTATTTGTGGGGATGTTTTGAGTAACGAATCCTTCAAACAGAACAAACTTAAACGACACTTAGAAGGAAAGCACAGTGAACATTCAACAAATAGCAAAGTTTCTTGCAAAGAGAAGAACAGAAACTGAAAAGGCAGAGACTGAATGCTCCTACCAAAACAGCGATTATGGGTGTGCAACAAGCAAGACTTGCTTCTTACCTCGTAGCTTGGAGAATTGCAAGAGCTAAAAAGGCACATACCATTGGAGAGGAATTGGTAAAACCTGCAGCTCTTAAAATGATGCAGACAATTTATGGAAATGAATTTGCCATGAAAATTCAAATATTCCTCTGTCAAATGGCACAGTTAAAAAACGAATTCAGAGCATGTCATGTGACATAAAAGACCAGGTGACCAGGTGATTCCAGCCATAAAAAAGAATGGCAGTTCAGTCTTCAACTCGACGAGTCAACTGATGTTAGTGATAATGCCCAACTCATGAATTACGTACGGTATCAAGGTCCAGAAGATATGGAAGAAGAGTTTCTCTTTTGCCGCCCATTGCAAACCACAACTGGAGAAGACATTTTCATGATGGTGGATTAATTATTTAAGGAAGAAGTACTTCACTGGAAGCAGTGTTACAGTGTTTGCTGTGATGGTGCACCAGCAATGTTAGGAGCACGTCAGGCTTCCCTGCGCGAGTTAAGCAAGAAAATCCGTGTGTGGGGATTGTTCACTGTCTCTTCCACCGTGAAAATCTTGCTTCTTAGAAGTTATCACATGAGTTACATAATGTGATGCAGAAGGTAATTCAAGTTGTTAATTTCATTAAAGCTAGGGCTCTCAACTCAAGGTTATTCACTCAAATGTGCTCTGATTTTAGTTCTGAACATATACATCTGTTGTACCACTATGAGTTTAGGTGGCTGTCACGAGGAAAGGTGGTCCAACGATTGCTGATGCAGCGGGCCGAGACTGAGATATTTTTAGCGGAAAAGAATCATCCATTGGCCAACAAATTCTCAGATTCAAAGTGGTTGATGCAAGTAGTCTATCTTGCAGATATGTGTGCTGAGATTAATTTCTTGAACATTTCAATGCAAGGTCATTAGTTGATCAGACATTAGTTAGACTTTCCGAGAAACTATCAGCATTCATAGGCAAACTGAAGTTGTGGATGAATAAAATTAAAGCTGGAAAGACTGCATCATTTCCATCTCTGAATGTACTTCTGAAGGATGAAAAACTTTCTCTCAACCAAGTCCAAGACATTATTGTGGAACATATACCCAAGCTAATTACAGAGTTTGATCATTACATGCCAGAAGATGTGCTTAAATACAGTTGGTAAGAAACCCCTTCAACACTGAAGCTGAAGACCTGCCTGATGAAACTGCAAACATCATCAAGCTACAGGAGCAGCTTATCGAGATCCAGAGTGACTAAACACTTCATTACAATTTCAAAAGGCAACAGTAATCACTGAGCTCATTAAGGATCAAATTTTACAAGGAAAAGGCCATTCTTGGAGGTGAACCCCTGAAAGCGCTCCTTCCCTTTGCTACAACTTTCCTGTGTGAGGCAGGATTTTCAGCCCTCACAGTCACGACGACAAAGTTCAGAAACCGTCTGCAACCAGAGAATGACCTAAGATGCAGACTATCATCAAAAACACCCAGATTTGAGGAACTGATCTGCAATCCAGTGTCAAGGATCTCATTGATTATAATTACTGCATGTCAAGTAAGCTTGAATAAATCTCTCTTTTATATCTCCACAATGGTACATTTTAGCCACATTTTGCTTTTCATTTTATATTATGAAATGTACAATAGGATTTTGGTTTCCTTTATACTAGCTAATCCTCATGTATTGTTATATTTATCATGGATCATCATTATGTTAATATACTAATTGCATTAAGACAAAATTATCCATGCATGTATTTTTTGTTTCTGTCACGGTTTTTGAAGTATATTATTTTAAAACAAAATGTTTATAAGGGTATGGGTCGCCATGGTCGATCTGGACAGAATTTTGGGTCGCTGCCAAAATAGGTTAAGAACCACTGCTCTACGGGAAAGACTCCACTTTTTATTTTGTATGGTGTCGACAAGCGATTACCTTATGACGTGCTTTTGCAATCTCCTGTCCCTGTCTATTCAGTGGACGATTATGCAAAAATTCAACTTAGATCTTTTCAGGCCATTCACAGATCAGTTCGTGGAAGACTTAAGGCTTCTCGTCAGGAGATGATGCGTAGACAGCATAGTAAAGCTTGTCCTGTTGTAATTTCCATAGGTGATTTTGTTATGAAACGTTCTCCTGAACGCCAAAATAAGTTGTCTTCTAAATTTTCAGGACCTTATTTAGGCACCAGTAAATTACATGGAAATAAATACATACTTCTTGATAAAACTCCTGATACTACATAAGTAGTACATGTAGATAGGCTAAAGAGAGCCAAAGTGACCTCTCCTGCACAGACCAGGTCCACTACTTAGGTCGACATGCCTTAATTTTGCTCTCACATGTCCTAATTATTAGTATTGTGAATAGTATTATTAGCATTATGTTAATATTACATATTATTAGTATTATCTTACTAGTATCTTATTATTAAAGTTTACATTTCATGTTATATTCTTAGTAGTACTACACTATTATGTATTTTCTTACACAATGAGAGTATTTCATATTTTTTTTTATGTATTGATGAACGATTTTGGTTCCACATACCAAGCAGGATGTGAAGTGTTTAGTGATCGCTCTGTGTGGCCCACGCGATAAGGAAACTTTAAAAAGTGTCATGTGTAATGACTGTGAGAACACAGTGAAGTGTGGCCGAGCGATGTGCTGTTGGTAACAGCACATAATGTATCACCTAGCCTATGTAACCTATAAAACCTATCTATAAGAACCTTCCTTAAAAGGAAAACATGTAGACCCTATGTTAAACCATAAGCGGTAACTCAAGGCGTAGGCGAAGATCCCGCGAGGCGGGCAGTGTACGGTGGGCCATGACCAAGGGTGGTCATAGTCCTGTGTCTCTCCTTGGATTAAAGCGCAAACTGTACTCTTGCGTTTATTTCCCAATACCAAAAGAAGATATGGGAAATCCAGGGAGAGCCGTAACACGCCAGTGGTTTAACTTGAGGTGCAAAATCTGGTGATGGTGCGGGTTCGAACCCCCATCCAGGAAATAAGAAAAAGGAAATTATTTATTTCCGAATAATGATTACCACCCTGAGTCATGTGTCTGTTGGAAGGATATACTGACGGGATTTCAAAAGGTATCTGTGGCCCAGGGCAATGTAAGGCCTCTGTCGGACTAGTGTCATTTTTCCATGGTAGCATTGCATGGCTCCATCAACGGCCATATGCAGTTTCTGTCAACAGGGCACTCACGGTTCTCCCCTCTTGACCAAGATTGCCCCTTCAGGAATTCCCTTCAGAATACCGTCACAACAAAAGTTGATTAGAGTAAAATAAAAGAGAGAAGAGAGAAAGAAAGTAATACCCCCCCCCCCCGGCATTACATCAAAAACCCAATTTCTTCACCTATCAACTCGATATAACCTTCCAGACACGCCCAACATTCTTAATCTTTTCCTAACTATTAACCCTTCTGCTTACTCTTTGAAACTATTCTCTCCGTTGGGCTCCCCCATTAACAATCTTATTTATGTAACCTGTCCTATCGCTTCGGTGCCGCTTCGGGACCCACCTAAGCGGAGGTGCTTCTGGCATTTCAACTCAGCTAAGTGGGAGGACCTAAGGCAGTACTACTCTGATTTTCCATGGAATAATTATTATTGCTTCCATGTCAGAGACCCATCTCTTTGTGCAGAGCGCATAACTAAGATCAGTCTCTGGCATGGAGGCCTACACATAGGTGGGCGTCATCGCGATAAACTATCGCGATAATTTATCGCGATAACGATATCGGGTTATCGGTTATCCGATATTTTTTTTTAAGCGTTATCGATTCGTCGGTATCGCCGATACTTTTGGTTCCAAACTAGCGATAATCGATAATTTTATTTTTTGGTTCCAGTTTAGCACAGGGGCGAGCTGCGCGTGCCTTGGAGGCAGAAATAGGTAGGTCCGAGCTGGGAACCGAACAACGGTCTAAACCCAGCTAACCGTCTTGACGTCTTCTCAAAACGTTCGCTCAGCTTCAGTCTCTCACCAGCTGTCGAACGGGAAGGTGTTGCTTCTGCGCGCTCCCGGTTTTACGCGTTCTTTGATGATTTTTTCCCCTATGTTCCCGTGCTTATTGATAAAATATCAATATCGTTATCGCTAGTATCGGAATTTTGGATTTATCGATTTATCGGTTATCACCTTATCGGGCGATAAATGTATCGCCAGTTATCGATTATCGGTTATCGCCGATAGGTTATCGTTATCGATTTATCGGTTATCGTGATAATGTTTTTCGTTATCGCGCCCACCTATGGGCGTACATTTCACACACTTTCTCTAATACTAAAGCCCGTCAACCTTGGTTTAACTCTGCTTGTTTTAATGCTGTCGAAGATAGAGAGGTGGCTCACAGACGGTACCGTAACCATCCATCTCCTGAAACTCATGCCCACTCATTTATATTTCTGCCCGTAATCATCCCAAATCTATACTTCAACTTATCAAAAACTCCTTAATACATAGAAAATGTCAAATCTTTCTGAACCAAATTTCTCTCGTGACTTCTGGCATGTAGTTAATAACATCTCTAACCATTTTAGAAACCAAAGAAAATGACAAATCTTTCGG
>JACEEZ010009096.1:0-31460 GCA_016584305.1 Chionoecetes opilio
CAAGGCGAATCACACCATACCATCATGGTGAAATTGGTGACAGGACACTGTCTCATCACATCCGTTAGAATTTCTACATTCAAACAAATTGACGTGTTACACTAAACGGTGTGCCGCCATCACGTACGGCTCCAATACATCACTGTCCTGTCACGTAACGGTTTCTGGGGAAGAATATTTTAACGTAATGAGACTGTGCCGTGCTAATAATTGTCGTTTTCTCAAGGCTTTATGTACACAAAACAATGTCTAGAGTTCAACTCCTTTCTTCATCCGACAGAAGTGCTATAATGCAAATTTCTTCAAGCATAGCTCTGAGGCACCATGTCTGCTTGGAGGGTGAGCAGGAAACTGCCGAAAATGACGAACCATGACGAATAGTGTGAATACAAGGCACGGCTGACGGAACGCTGCCGTGATTTCAGAGTGTGAATCAGCCTTCACCTGTACCTTCCTGAAGAAGACTAATCAACCTCGCGACTGTGATAGATTCATAGGTGTAAACCAGTGCAAATATCGCGATCCCGACAAACGGTGCCCTTCAACAATTACAACAATAACAACAAGGTACAGAGGTTACAGTGTTATCAAAATATCTTCCGTGAATTTTGTATTGGACAATAGGGTGGTCCTTAAAAACAAAAGTTGGAATTGTTTGTTCCTAACCGGGAATTTGTTACCATTCAAGTGGAAATCACCCTGAATTTTTTTTATGGAAATTCGGCTCGTAGGAAGATGTTGCACACATGACCCGAAGTTTTCCTCTGTGACTCGTTCGACTGGTCATGGTGTATTGGAACATACTCCATTCCTCCTCCTATTTTCACAATATTTTCCTCCGAATTCGATTCTACTTGTCACAAATTAAGTTCTGAACATATTCTCCTTTCTTTTCAGTTTGATATGGCGACTAGGAGCAAAGATTTTCTTGTGGTTCCCCAAACGGAGGTAATTGGCTCCAAACTCCCTTCCAACAGAGAGGTTCTCGGGGTCGTTCTCCACCGTCTACAGCTCAAAAAGATGACTCTCCGCGATGTCACGCTGGCCGTGACCCCCATGGTGGCTCAGTTTTGGGATATGGCGCGGATCCAATGATCCGAAAAGACAACATTGTCACCAAGATTGAGAAGCTCCATCGGGAGTACGAGCTCCTCAAGAAAGGTCGCTATCGGCGATCGGAGGCTCAAATCTCGAAAGAAAAGGATTTTGAGGTACTTCTCGACAACCTCTTCGCGTGGCACACGGGAATGCGCGGACCATGATGACCAACCAGGAGGACAAAGAGTTCCTCCTCGCCCAACGGGAGCCAGGACGTCGAGGAAGGATGGGCGGCGTCGATTCCGTCCTTGCTGCTCAGGAGACGAGGCAATCTCTTCGCTTGGAAAAGGCCGCTGCTTTCTCCGCCCGCAAACAAGAAGAGGCTGCCGCTTCCTCATCTGTGGCGCAGCTCGAGTCCTCGCCGTCGTCCAGCTCCAACACTTCAGCTATTGTCTCAGATGAAGAATACGGAGCAGTTGGAGGAGCGAGTCCTGCGAAGCGGGCGAAACGGGCCACGAAGAACATCGTCTCTCCAGCACTGGCGGCCACGTGGATCGAACCAAGCTGACCGATCGTTCCGCGACATACTTTGCTGACTGAAGCCGCACGTTGCCTAGGCCAAAAAGTCGAAGAGCTCAACATCAACCGCTCATCCATCGACGCAACGTTTGAAACATCGTGGCGGCCATGGCCTCAAAGATCAGAGAGGATTTTCGGTCAGGAACTCCGCTGGGGGGTCCACGGGGATGGCAAGCTCGTGATGGGCCCTGACCACGAAAAAACATGTGGACCGTCTCCGATCATCATTTCCGGGTTTGGAGGCGCCCAACTGCTCGCCGTCGCCAAGTTGGGCAGTGGCACGGGAGAGAGCATGGCGGCAGCGGTGGTTCTCGGCCCCTGGAGACATGGGGAGCGCGGATCAGGTAGGTCGGGATGTCCTTCGACACCACGGCATCCAACACCGGCCGAAGAAACGGGGCCTGTGCCTCATCGAACGGGAAAATGGGGAAAGCCCTGCTGCATTTGCCTGTCGTCACCATATCCTGGAGCTGGTGGTACATGCGGTGTTCGTCAGTGTTCTTGGGTGTTCCTCATCGCCCGAGCATCTGCTCTTCAAACGTTTCCCAAAACCTCATGGGAGAGCATCGACCGAGAGGACTTCGGCACGGGAATCATGGTGGAGGAAGTGGCGAACTGTTCTAGAGGACGTCAAGGATGAGGCTCTTCGATGGGACTTTTCAAGCCCTTCAAGAGCGTGAGGACCTTCGCGATGACTACGGGAATTGGGTCAAATTGTCACTTTTTTCCTCGGTGGTCCCCCTCCCGGTGGAATTCGATTCCTTGCTCCTGGAGCAATGCCCCAGGCCAGATGGATGTCAAAAGTCCTCTACTCCTTCAAGATTTGGATGTTCCGGGGCCAGTTCCGTTTGACGAAGAAGGAGGAGCGTGGACCCCCGCGGTTGGGGCCTCTTCGTCGTCCGAGTCTACGCAAAGGCCGGATTGAGGTCTTTCTCGGTTCAAGCCCCTCGACTCGACCTCGAACTCATCAAGGCCCTCGGCACCTACGACAAGACGCCCCTGAGATCGGAGACGTCGCGCTGTCGAAACTGTCAAGCCATCTGTGGTACGTGTCAGAAGAAAATGGTTGGGCTGTCCTTCTTTGGGCTCCCACGTGTCCTGCGAGACCCAAAAAAAGCCATGGTTTCGGCCCTAGACGAAGGGAATTTGACGGAGAGGACACGCTCCGAAAAGAGTCACGCTTCCCAAAGAAGTCGGTCCGAGATCTCCACCTGGAAAGACTTCGTCAGTGGACGTACTTCCACTTCTTCCGGAAGGGTACACCTGGATGAGGCCTTCCTCGATCTGCCACCGGACTCGTGGCAGATGGACGAGGGGTTCCAGCGGTCCTCTCAGATCGTCCGGAACCTCGCTGTGGTTTAATGACCACGCGGAAAGAGGGAGTTGCGCTCATCCCAAGAGTTCAACGGATCCCTCACAAAGGATGAGGAGCAGCTTCAGTTTCCTCCTTCAAGTGGTGGCGGACCACCGGAAGGCCTTCCCGGACCCGCGGAAGCGCACCCTGGCCCACACCCCGGCCACAGTGAGGAGCCCGGCAAGCAAAGTACCCCCGCCTTCGAGGCGGCTAAAACCTCAAACTGAGGGGGGAACTGGAGCCAGGGCCAGGGTGAAATTGGAGGAGGCGTGTGCAACATCTTTTCGTGAACCGATTCGGCTGAAAAATTTACTCACATAGTATTTTCATAACATAGAACATATATCCGGGTTAGGAACATAAAGTTTCTTAAAATTAAATTTTACATACATACTAAGGACCACCCTATTGGACAACCACCGATTTCGAGGCCGAAACTTAAGTCCTCCTGAATAGTTTTGATGTGTCTTGAATTAATCTGGCTCTCAATTTGTCGGGGAAATCAATGTTTTTTGCATGTGTGTATGTGGGGGAGGCAACCTGCCCCTCCAGGTCAGCCCCGCAAACATTGCTACGCTTCACACTGCCATATTATTGGTAGTTTTCGTTATTTCTCTATATCATCTGTTACTAAACCAACCCTCACCTCTAACCTAACCTAATCTGATTTAACCCAACTTAACTTTCTGGCTGAAGTAATGGTAGATTTTCGGTACTACGTGTAATGCCATTATTATTCAATTGCGCCATGGGAAATGGGGTTCAAAATACTCATAATGAAGAAAGCTACACGATGGTGTCGGTAAGAGTCCTAGGACTTTTGAAAGCCTACTACCAAAATAATACCATTATCTATACTGCAAATTTTCTACAAAGTCTAAACACATAGCAGAAAAGCAACAAAAGAATGCCTACAACATTAAATCTAAGCTATATGGCATAGGTAGCAAAATATTAGAATAGCAATTCGTGGGGGCATCTGCAATATATTATGATTTATGACCGATTTTGGTTACACTGTCATTCTCTTTACATTTTAACTAGTATAATTTTTCATTCACATTCACTGCACAGTGAATATTGTATTTAGGTACATGCTCATAATTATAATAATTTGCTTTCCCCTACAAATCTTTTATTTTTTTATTAACTTGATAATTTTACGAGAAAAAAAAAATTTCCATAAAAAAAACTGCAATATTTTTTCTTCTTCTCAAAACCTCTTTGTAAAATAGGGTGTGCTTTCTTATGCGGAGGTGCGTCTTATGCGCCGGCAAATACGGCGGCGTATATTATATTATGTATATATATATATATTATATATATATACATAATTAGTGATTTATTATATTTTTTGTGATTTCTCCCCTAGTTAGTATGTTTAGGTTAGATTACAACAGTTAAATCTGTGAATTTCGTCTGCCACCCATTAAACTCCGCATTCCTACCAGGTCCCCAAGACCGTAGGGGGGAAGGGGGGTTAAGAAAATGTACATTTCCGACATTTTTTATGGTGATTTTCATGTGAAACACGTAAAAACACGTCGGAATATCATAGTATTGACCACCAAATGGATTATTATGGTCCTAATATAAAGTTTACCAATTACCCACCCACTAAGGAAACGGCAATAAAAGTAATAAGTACCCTAAGTTTCCGTCTCTAAATCGGGGGATGAACTAATCCTTAAATTTACTGTTTAGTTCAGAAGATATTGGTTGGTTAGTCTTGTAAATCTTTACCGTGGTATTATTTTACTCTAGGAGCAAAATTTGGTAACAGGAAGGCTCGGCGCTTTGCGTTTTCAACGCACAGTCAAAACCTCCAACTAGATATGTGGTGGAGGATGAGACCGTGCAAGTGGGGTGGCGTGCCTTGGAGCCACGTGGGACCCACTCGCTAACCACTGATCTCACTCGCCACTGACAAGTAGAAAAATTATTTTCACACTCGCCCCTGGCGAGTGAGAATAAATTTTTACCTGCCTTGTAATATATTTACTCGCGATGGGGAGTTAAATACTCCCAATTTTCAGGCCTGTGAAATGTACAGAAATGTAAACGTAATGGCTGACTACTAAGGGCTAAATGCAAGAATGCTCATCAAATCCCGGTAGGTGGAGATTCCCGACCGTCGTATCTCCACCGGTGGGATAGTCAAGAAATGCCTGGCCAGTGGAGATTTGGGCAGTCGTACCAACACAAGCGAGTCCAAGGCAGCATCAATATTTGACTGTTTTACACCTATCGAATTCTTTTACTAGCCTGACTTATCACTTCTGCATTAAAATAATAGCTTTGTTAGTGTTCGCCACTTATCTGAGGCGTGATGTAGAAAAAATGGGCCTGAGGTGATGCTTGTGAGTACATTTGAACATCCCGCCAGTCGCCACAAAAGCAATATGGCTGACCACCTCCATCACCGCCGCTCTCTCCTCGTCACCACTTATCACAACAATATAATGCCTCCTGCACCTAATTTTACCTTAATTATGACACGTGTGCATTAGGGTGGTCCAAGAAGAGGGGTAAAATTTCAAAGTGCATGGTCCTTTCTCCACACCGCTGCTTTTTTTCGTGTGCATTCCTCCCTTGTGTGCAAAATTTCTCATGATACAATGATATTTAGAGGTCGTCCACCATCTCGCTTTCTATCATAGGATTTAACCCGGAAAATATCACCTACCCGAATTGGAGCACTTCCCGACATCACAGACCCAAATTGGTGTTGATTTCTGAATTCCTCCGGGGTTGATAACCCATAGACCACATTTTATCAACTAAAAACTGACATACATACAGCTGTCTGAATGCTGAATTTCATTATTTGGTTTTCACAGTAAATTTTAGGGTAGGCCTACCTGGTTAGGGTACTTCTAGTAGAGATAAAGCAAATGGTTAGCATTTTTGAACTCAGAAGGGTCGATTTACACATAGAAGTGGTTTCATCGACACTGATTTATTGACAATTCACAAAATATTGCCAAAAAAATCGTTTTTCTATAGGAAAAATAGAGAAATTGAAATTTTCTGTCATATTTTGCAGGCTTTAGAAAATAAATGAAATAGAAAGCTTTTTCTTGTGAAAATCGACTCTTCGAGTTCAAAAATGCAAACCCATTTGTTCATCTCTATTAAAAGTACCCAAACCGGGTGGGGCCTACCCCTAATTACGGTACGAAAAAAAAAATAATGAAAATCACATTCAAAGCTGTATATCAGTTTTTAGTTGAAAAAAGTTCTGGGGGCAAACCCCGGCGAAATTTAGAAATCAAAACCCTTTGGGTCTGTGATGTCGGGGAAATGCTCCAATTCGGGTTGGTATTTTTCCGGGTTAAACCTATGATAGAAAAACGAGATGATGGGTCGACCCTAAAATTAAGTTTTTCGCCATGAAATTTCATAGGTTGTAGCCCAGGGCAATGGACAAAAAATAACCTTGTGGGGAAAAAAGTAGAACAATGTTTTTGGTGGACCCCCTAGGTGCTTCCATAGTGTATGTATGTCCCCCGGGGTATTTTAAAAAACTCCCGTAAGGTTTTGGGAAGAAATTGATGAATAAGGACAGAGGACAAGGCATGGACAACGCAACCAATGGAGCAACGCAACCAGGGGAAAACGCAACGGATGGAGTGTTTTCAAATGTTTCTTGCTTGCCGCTGCGCGGTTTTGCAACGGGTTAAGAAAATTTCTTGCATATGGGCCTAAGAAACAGGAGTATCATTATGCGTGTAAAAAAGCTACTGTATAAAATTTATTATTATTAACTATTATTGGGGATTAGGGGGTTCTATGATTATTGGGTCTAACAATAATCCCCCAAAACTAAAACCCCATGACCAGAGCTTACTCAGTTGTCTACACCACCCAATTCACCCTTTGGAAATAATAATCAGTGTCATAAATCAGAGAAGTTGACGGAATTGAAATGAAAAACAAGGGTGTGGTCCGCCCCCGCCCCACATTCGCCAGCCCGCCCGCCTGCAGCTGAGTGGTCCGCTTTCCCCGCCCTGCCGGGAGGATAATATCCTAACCAAACTAAACCTTAACTCCTAAACAGAGGGGCTCTGCACCCTTGAGGGTGAGCCAGACCTCCGACCTAGGAAACAAGGGTATTGAGGCCCAGAAATAGAGCTAATGAGTATTAGGATTCATTACCAGAAGTGAAAAAGTAGAATTTGCCGGAAAGTTTTTCTAAAGCTTTATCTGGCTTAGTCGGGCCTCACCTAGACTATGCGGTTCAGTTTTGGCCCTCCATATTACAGGATGGATATAGCCTTGTTAGAAACAGTGCAGAGAAGGATGACCAAAATGATACAAGGATGCGTAACTTTAGTTATGAGAAGAGATTAAAGTTATTAAAATTACACTCACTCGAGAGACGCAGAGTAAGGGGCGATCTGATAGAAGTTTTTAAGTGGATAAAGGGATTTAAATAAAGGAGAGGTAAAGGAAAAGTTTTTTACGGCTTTTAAAAACCCGGGTGAACAAGAAGTAACGGATTCAAGCTGGGGGAAAAACGTAGATTTAGAAAGGAAAAAAGGGAAAAACGGTTCACAAAAAAGGGTGGTGAATGAATGGAAAAGGTCTCAGTATACAGGTAGTTAGTGCTGAGTCATTAGGGAGCTTTAAAGAGGAGCTGGATAGGTTCATGGATGGGGATGAAAGGTGGATGTAGGTAGTGTTAGGTGACAGGAACTACCACGTTGTAGGCCTCGTGGCCTCCCTTGTAGCTCTTATTTTTTTATTGTTCTTATGTTCTTGACCGACAACGAGATTATTAACCCAAAGAACCTTACCTAACCCCTAAAGGGTGGGGGGGGTCCCTCCGGACGGGGAGGGTGTATGTATGCGCTATTAGACAATACTGATTTTACGGTTGTAAGACACTTTTCCCCAAAAAAAAACCCCGAAAAATACTCATGGGTTTTCCCAAAGACGAATTTGTAGTAGGTTAGCTAATTTACTATTAAATTTTCAGCCTTATTGAGTAACCTTATACTTAACCCGTTACAAGTATTTTGAATACCAAAAAATTAAAATAACAAATCGGGGCTCATGCGTGATGTTTATAAGGTATGGGGGATGCCTTCGTTTGGGGCAGTTTTGGGCGCCAACAGCCTTTCCTTGAAACAGTACCCTTCTAGTTTTGCGCTTGCTTTATTCCCACGGCATAGCGCTAAACCGGGATCGGAATGGGTTTAAAAACCCCTGTAGAAATGCTTATTTAGCCCCGGGCGAGACGTGCCCAAAAATTTTTACGGTTTAAAAGACTCAGTTTTTCCCCCCAAAAAACTAAGGGTTTCCAAGAAAAATGTTGTAGCACCCCTCGTATCGACCTTTTAGTACTTACCTGAAAAGTACAGCCAAATTCCCAAATCCCAAAACCTCCAAACATCCGACTTGTCCAAACAACCGACTTTTTCACCACCACATTGTGTTTTTTTGGCCTTTTTTTTTATTTTTTTTTTAGTTTTAGAAAACTTATAGTGGCTTATTTAGCATGAATTTTACTTTTGGTATATCACTGGATCGGCCCCCAAGAGCTGATCTTTTATGTTTATACCATTTTGTCCTTAGTTTTGGGGACTGGATATCCGAACACCGACATTCAATATATTATCCGAACCTACCTCGGTCCCCCCAAGGGCGGATAAATTAATACTTAGTGTATTTCAATACAAAAAACATTCAAATCAACCCTAATCTGTCTCAAAGTAAAAAACCCCCTTTTGGCGGCAGATTGCCGCGATTTCCGCCCCCCAAAAGGCCATCTATCGGCTTGTTGATTATCATTTACCCCCCGGGTGTACACATATCACAACCTTTTTTTAGTCCTGTAAATTATCACCCATGGCAAACATCAAACGATTTCTAAAACTATCATATACAAGCAAAAGTTATACAAAAGCCAAAGAAAATGGAAACAGACCAAAAAAAAGACACTTTTTTGGTCACCGCTGGGGAAAACGGTGGCCGAGTGGTCCGCGCCAAGCACATGGCTGGCGGGGCTACAACGACAGTGGCCGGCGGTGAGTAAAACAAAAGGGCATTACCCCCCTGTAAATCGGGGTACACTCACACTTACTAATCTCTTTTTTTTAGGGCCGGGAAAGGTCATCTGCGACTATGTCCTCCGGGGGTTTGGGCTGATCTATTCCTCGCTACATTGAAAAATGAAGGAAATAGGGGAAAATAGATCCATAAACACCGCGGACAAAGGAAGGAATACGTTGCTTGGTGGGGATCTTCCAGGCTTTTTTATCAGTGGGTATTACCCCCTACCTTGGAGCTNCACTTGAAAATTCCTCATCCTAATGTTTCGCCGTCTTGTCTTGTTTTCTGAGGATTGTACCCTTTACCAGCTTTGACAGCTTCGTGCCGGCATGTATTACTGTAGTTGTCGGAATCCCGGCACGCGACCAGAAGGGGAGAACCTCCTCCACCTCCTCCTCCTGCTCCCGCTCGCCGTCTTCCCCATCTCCCGGTGGTGGTGGTAGTAGCGGAGGAGAACCTGCTCCTTCGATGGTAGCCGGGCTCTGGTGATTTCATCGATTGGAGCCTTGTCGATCAGCCAAAGATTACTAGCGGCTCTTGTTGCCATGTTGATAACCTGAGGGAGAAAAAAAGTGGAAATTTAGAAAAATCCTGAAATTCGAGTCACGTCACCTAAATGTTCACTTTGTCGGGACCCCTAAATATTACTCAATTTGCCCAAAATTTCAATGCAATACTGTTTTACTATGAGAGAACCGGAATAACACGAGCGTGCAACATTTCAAAACTTTTGCATTTTGGGACACCCTAAATATATATATATATATATATATATATTATATATATATATATATATATATTATATATATATATAATATATATATATATATATACATATATATATATACAGGGAGGTCCCGAAGATACGAGCAGTTAGGTTCCACCTGGCATACTCGTAAAGCGAAATCTCGTATAACGAAACACATAACTAATGGTAAAATATAGATTCGGTTCCAGGACCCCATCAATAAAAAAAATTAAAAAAAAAAAAAAAAAAAAAAAAAAAAGTTTTTCAAGCTAAAATAAAATTTGGTAATATTTAGTAGGGGTGCGAGAACCCCTTGAGGAATCCTATGATCCCTGGTGATATCCTATGGTGCTATCACAGGCGTGGGAGCTGACCTGACTTCTTCAGGGAAGCACATATTATACAGCTGATAACAGGGTGTTGTGTTTGTGCGGGCGGCAGCCGATGTCCGCCGCCAGCGGAGATCTCCTTGGTATTATTTAGTAGGAAAGCGAGGATCCTTTGAGGAATCCTATGATCACTGGTGATATCCTATGGTGCTATCACAGGCGTAGGAGCTGACTGTCTTCTTCAGGAAGGCACAGGTGAGGCGGATGACGGCGGTTTTTGAGAGGCGGCGGACGGGGCAGGCCGACACCTCCGCCACGGTAGGTTTGGGCAGGCTTAAACGTCTTATTACTCGTTATTATACAACCTAGTGATTATGGTGAGATGTTATATCCACGTGTCATTATCTAAATCAATGTAGCACCTTGTGTCACCTTAAATAAGGGCTATTTAAAGATGTTATGATAAGGTGACTGCTGGCGAGGCAGTGAGTGACAGAAATTCTTGCCGCGGGGCCGCCCCATAAGACAAATATTCACTATTTTAACCCGCACACACACCTTCTACCACCAAAACACTAGCAACACAGGCTCCTTACTTATATATCTTACTATCTGATACATTAAAACTCCTTAAAACGCAAGCATTCCAAATGAAACGGGAATTAGTTTTAGATGACGGGGACAGAAGGCGGAGAGAGGCAGTCTGGCATGCCATTCTTGCCCGGAAATATGTCTCGCTGACTTATGATTGGTCGAGAAGTTTTAAAAACGGTTTGTCATTGGCTGGTGACGGATGACGTCTTAGCCAGTCACAACCTTCCTACTCGTTTACGACCTATCGAGGGAGCTTTGTAGCTTCCGTCGTTAGAGAAAGTAGTATCTAGGTAGTGCGGGAGCAGGTCGTTGCTGGCCATACTACCTCCGTTGCTGGCTTCTCGCCCAGGGTTGTGAATTTTTGTAGGCCACATTGTCGTACCGAGCCACCAGAATGATCATATTTTCAGATTGATTATCGTACAACCTTAGATAAAATCATAGTCAGTAAATTACTTTATAATTTTAGTAAATAACTTGTAATTTACTTTAGTAAATAACTTGGTAATTTTACTCACCCCAGTTTGAATGTCGTAACATTGGATTTTCGATCTCGTATATTGAAAATAGCCCTAATTTTTCACATCTCGTAAACATCGGATTCTCGTATATCGAATGCTCTTAAAAACGGGACCTCCCTGTAATTTATTATAGTATATTAAACATATATATCTAGTATATCAATTCTTATATATGATCCTATATATATATATATATAATATATATATATATATATATATATATATATATATATATATATATATATATATATATATATATTATATATATATATATATATATATATGTGTGTGTGTCTATTGTAATAAAAGTTTTAGATTGAAAGTCTTGTGTTTAGATAACGGTCAGTTTATATACCGTAAATGGCGCGTATAAGTCGACCAGCCGTATAAATCGACCCCAAGATTATTAGCTCAAGATTACGGGTTATATAGAACATAAGAAAATAAGGAAGCTACAAGAGGCCGCGAGGCCTATACGCGGTAGTTTTCTGTCACCTAACACTACCTACATCCACCTTCCATCCCCATCCATGAACCTATCCAGCCCCTCTTTAAAGCTCCCCAATGACTCCGCACTAACTACCTGTGTACTGAGTCCATTCCAATCATTCACCACCCTATTTGTGAACCAGTTTTTCCCCCATTTCCTTTCTAAATCTACGCCCTTCCAGCTTGAATCCGTTACTTCTTGTTCTACCCTGGTTAATAGCCGTAAGAACTTTTCCTACCTCTCCTTTATTAAATCCCTTTAGCCACTTAAAAACTTCTATAAGATCGCCCCTTACTCTACGTCTCTCGAGTGAGTGTTACTTTAATAACTTCAATCTCTTCTCATAACTAAGTTACACATCCTTTGTATTATTTTGGTCATCCTTCTCTGCACTGATTCTAACAAGGCTATATCCATCCTGTAATATGGAGACCAAAACTGAACTGCATAGTCTAGGTGAGGTCTGACTAGAGCCAGATAAAGCTTTAGAATAACTTCCGCACTTCTACTTTTAACACTTCTGGTAATGAATCCTAACACTCTATTAGCTCTATTTCCAGCTTCAATACATTGTTTCCTAGGTCTGAGGTCTGGACTCACCCTCACTCCAAGATCTTTTTCACCTGATATTTTCAGCGATACATTGCGTATGTGTATCTATTACCAGGGTTTTTTCTACCAACATTCATAACGCTGCACTTATCAATATTAAAATTTCATCTGCGATCTGACTACCCACTCATTAAGTTTATCTAAGTCTCCCTGCAATATATTTACATCAGACTGTGATCCAATAATCCTACCTATAGTATAGGGTTAGGCCTATACTTGCCATATAAGTCGGCCCAAAAATACGGTAGGCTACTGGTAGGCCAAGCTTGAATGTGGATAGGCTACGGTACGCTATAGCGTAACCTGTCGCAAAAACACATAACACCACACACTTATATGAAGATATGATCTTTACTATATGTCCACCTCTTTTTTTCACTTGAAAAACACCATAGTCCCCTGATAGTGCCGCTACATACTGTATATTATAGTAAAACACGGTACTATGACTGGACTGCACTTACTGGTGCCCTCCGAGCTCCGCCATTTGCATTCGCTAGTGTTTTACAATCATTGTATCAGCTGTTGGAAACAGCTGTAGGTGAAACTGCCGCTAAACGTCTTCTCCAGTTGTTGCTGTGCTCTGGAAGTGGCGCATATTGTACTTGTCTGACTGGAGTTAAGTGGTAAGTGGTGTACAGCAATTGTTAGTAGTGCTGATCCACTTGTTTATCTCTCGGTGGTAAGGGTTCGCATTTTATCCTCGCCGTATAAGTCGACATCTATTTATGGAGAGATTTATTCAAGCTCAAAGAGTCAACTTGTACATAAACATTTACGGTAATACAAATCTTAGTTCATTTTTGTCCACACTGAAGCCATGCCCGAAAAAAACTACTGGCCGTCAGGTGGGAAAACCCTTTTGGGAGGTATCTCCAATTCCAAAAAAGTTATCTTTATAAATGAAGTTGTTACCTCTGGTTTAAAAGGGAAATGGGAGTGATGTTCGCAAATGTCAGGAATCGTGGCATTGGCCTCCCTGAAAATAGGGCCCAACTGAGAAGCAAGTCTAGTATCAGTAGTCTGTGGCCTGACTTAAGGCTGATAGCTTTTTAATCAAATAAGACAACCTGGTGTATCAGTACCTGATAGGGATCGAACCCGAGAAGAGGGCGTCATGGCCGCCTCGCCGTCTGATGGTTAAAAGGGAAAGATCGATCCCCCTACATATCTCTCCCCCAACCACACTCAACGGGGTTTCAATCGACATTATTCTTACCGCAGCCAGGCCACTTTAACAAGTTAATCAAATAAGACAACTTGTGTATCAGTAACCTGGTCAGGATCGAACCCGAGAAAAATGGCGTCATAGCCGCCTCCCATCTGATGGTTAATTGGCGAGGCGGCTATGACGTCCTATGGGGCTATGATTTTAACCACCAGACGGCGAGGCGGCTATGACGCCCTCTTCTCGTGTTCGATACCAACCAGGTACAGGAGGTCCCGAAGATACGAGCAGTTAGGTTCCACTTAGCATACTCGTAAAGCGAAATCTCGTATAACGAAACAACATAACTAATGGTAAAAATATAGGTTTGGTTCCAGGACCCATAAATTAAAAGAAAGAAAAAAAAAGAAAAAAAAATTCAAGCTAATAAACTTTTCAAACACAACAAACTCTTAAACTCTAAAATATAGGGCTCTATATACCACACCACCACACCACCACACAAAACACAGTGAATTAAGAGTGTGACAGCACAGTAGGACAGAGCCACAATAAGTCACAATAAGCCATTAAGTAAAACAGCAAATCACTAAATCGACTCAAAAGGGCCCACAATACATACAGCACAAAGACGTTGTATGTACTCTTGGGGACTCCGCGTGATACACTAGACTCGAGAGGTACGGTAGGTAAGGGGACAGGAAAGGGGGGCGCAGACCTCTTCCACTGCCCACAAACTCGTCTCTGCGCATCTGAATCATTTTACATCGTTCAGTCCATCGTTCACTTTTCCCCACGTTTTCCCCAACTGAGACACACTAGAGCTGGCTATTTCCACCTCTCACACCTCCCCGCCCTCCCCAGAACCCACACACACGCGACACATCTTCCTGCACCTCTCACTCACCTCGTCTATGACTTAGTTCCACATTTTGACGTATTTTCACGCTAAAACAAGGCTCGAGAAGGTTGGCAAGCGCGTGTTGTTGTTGTTCACCTGCAGTGTTTTTCAACAGGGATGTGAATTTTTGTAGGCCACATTGTCGTAACCGAGCACCAGAATCATCATATTTCAGATTGATTATATATTACTTAGGGAAATCATATAGGGAAGTAAATGACTTTACAATTTTAGTAAAAAACTTGCAATTTACTTTAGTAAATAACTTGGTAATTTTACCCACCCCAGTTTGAATGTCGTAGTATTGGATTTCGATCTCGTATATTAAAATAGACCCTAATTTACACATCTCATATCATCAGATTCTCGTATATCGAATGCTCGTATAATGGGACCTCGCTGTACTGATACACAAGCTGATTACTTTTTTTAACTTAACAACGAGAGGAGTTTGATTTAGAAAGATTTTGAAATTTTCTATTAATTAAAGGCCCTTTTTGTATATTGAAAAAGATTTTGGCATGATTAACGAGCAAAAAATATATAAGGTAAGAGTTTCAGGAGATGGATGGTTACGGTACCGTCTGTGAGCCGCCTCTCTATCATGGACAGCATGCGAACAAGCAGAGTTAAACCAAGGTTAACGAGCTTTAGGATTAGAGAAAGTGTGTGGAATGTACGCCTTCATGCCAGACACAATGACCTCAGTTATGCACTCTGCACAAAGAGATGGGTCTTGACATGGAAGCAGTAATTATTCCATGGAAAATCAGAGTAGGACTGCCTTAGGTCCTCCCACTTAGCTGAGTTGAAATGCTAGAAGCACCTCCGCTTAGTGTGGTCCCAGGGCAGCACCGGAGCGATAGGACAGGTTACAGAAATAAGATTCTGATCGGAGGAACCCAACGGAGAGAATAGTTTCACAGAGTAAGCAGAAGGGTTAGTAGTTAGGAAAAGATAAAAAATGTTGGGCGTGTCTCCAAGGCAGTCAGGAACTGGTAGGGTGCTGCACTAGCTGCTCTAGGTCCCAGAGGATAGCAAAGTTGTAGGCTTGTTCACCAGGTTGGTCAGTGAAATAAGATGAAAGCAAAAGCTGATGGTGAACATTGAAATCGCCAAGAATGGAAATTGCATACTCTTCCTTTAATTTTCAATATAATTTTTAACTGTAACCACTGATTATTGAACAAATTTTACCAAATCTAACCTATTAGGTTAACCTAAACTAACCTGCCAGCAGCTGGCGCATAGTTAAAATATATAAGAAATTAATATCTCAAGAACAAGTGATTTCCAACGGATAAGCATTACACCAGTGTCTTGTATGTCCAGAAGGCACCTTAAATAACAAATTGGTATCCTTCGTAGGGAGTATGGTGTCTTTCTGGAATACAGCAATCTCTCTTTTTTCCGTTGTTCTAATATCCGTCGTGCGACGCTATCCGGTGCCAGCAAATCGGCTGTATTAAAACACTATCCGTCCATGTGATGCATTACCCGGCGAAAATTCTCCAGAATTCTGGAGATTCTCCAGAAGTTGGACGAAGGTTGGACCATTCGGCGCTGCTGAATGATAAGCTGTGCCGCCTGGTTGAGTCTGAAGGATTATCACTAAACCAGTTGTACAACGCTGACAAAATTGGTCTATACTTTCGGTCTTTACCCAGTAATCCTTTTACCTCAAGTTGGCCAATGAGAAGGAGAAGTCGGTACCTGGCCGCAAGCTTTCCAAATGACGTGTGTCTGCTATGTGTTGTGCCAACGCAACAGGTAGCCATCGCCTGCCTATTATTATTACTATTACCGTAAATGGCGGCATACAAGTCAACTCTTTGAGCCTGAAAAAATCTCTCCAAAACTAGGGGTCGACTTATATGGCGTGTGGATAAAATGCGAACCTTTACCACCGAGTGGCAAAGAAGTGGACCAGGGCGGGGACCCATGAAGCACTTACCACCTGCTTGGAGGTGGTAACTCCTACATAGGTGGTAACTCAAACCCACAGCGCGGGTAGGTGGTAGATTTGGTGGTAAACCTGCACGCTGGCCTACGACTGCTCGAGACTGGTATAAGGAGAAGTAGTAAGTCTCCAGGTTTACTTATTACTGCTTGGTATGCTATGAATTTTGAAATATCATTTTCTAGGTGAATGTAGACATATAATCGCATTTGAATGGCTATTATTCATATATATGAGTAAAGAGATGAAATACAAGCAAAGGTCTTATCCACATCTGGCAGCGCGTCCGCGGCAGCAGCAGCAGCATCATAAAGCAGAGGTGGATATTATTATCAACACCATGGGAGATGTCCTTGGGAATATTTAGTAGGGGTGCGAGGACCCCTTGAGGAATCCTATGATCCCTGGTGATATCCTATGGTGCTATCACAGGCGTGGGAGCTGCCCTGTCTTCTTCAGGAAGGCCTAGGTAAAGTGGATGACAGCGGGTTTTGAGAGAGGCGGCTGGGCAGGCTGGCGGCGCCGCCCACTACTCCACCGCCCGCTCCCCCGCCAACCTACACAGTAGGTTGGGCAGGGTTAAACGTCTTATTACTCGTTATTATACATCTTAGTGATTATGGTGAGCTCTTATATACACGTATCATTATCTAAATCAGTGTAGCACCGTGTGTCACCTTAAATAAGGGTGAATTAAAGATGTTATGATGAGGTGACTGGCGGGGCAGTGAGTGACGGAAACATTCTTGACGGGGCCACCCATAACACAAATATTAACTATTTTAACCCACATACACACCTTCTACCACTAAACAACTAGCAACACAGGCTCCTTCCTTATATATCTTACTATCTGATACATTAAAACTCCTTCAAATGCAAGTATTCTAAATTACAACTACAAAATGCGCCACTTCCAGAGCAGTCCAAGGTCGCTCTCCAACTGCCTGGCTGCTCACCGAGCGCCTCCCGACTTATACGGCAGGTATAGGCCTAACCCGTAATCTTGAGCTAATAGTCTTGAGGTCGAGTTGTACGCCTGGTCGACTTGTATGCCGCAATTTACGGTATTATTATCACAGTATTATTATTATTATTATTATTATTATTATTATTATTATTATTATTATTATTATTACGTATACAGGTATTTATGTTTTTAATATTGTTAGTTATACTGTTCTAGCCATTATTATAATTATTATTATTACGGCTATCACCATTTTCGCTGGTTATTATTGGGTTCCTGGGCGCCGGAGGGGCCTAGGGGGGTTGTGATGCATTATCGGCTTTCAACATTCTCCGGAAAGGGCCCTTTTGGCTGCTATGCGCCGGATAAACGGGAGATTACTGTAATACCAAAAACTGGTCTTACGGCGGGGTCGAACAGCACGCGGCGTGGGTCCACAGCGGGTGGCGGCACGCCCCGTACCTCGCCACCAAGTACGTTATTACCGTTATTACTGAAAAAACACTAAGGATTTGCAACAGAAACGGTTAGCAGATTAATTCAAAACCCATCAAAACTTACATGAATAAAACAGTTTTGTCCACCAAATTGAATATGGCGTTTTTCTGGAAATTTACCAAAAATGATATAGAAAACGTAAACGGTAATGGCGGCAGCGACCGCACAGTTCTCGTCCATTACAACCAAAATGTGCAATATATGGCACCAGACGACATTAGTGCATTGGCGACTATAGTGTTATTGACGGTACAAGTTAAGGACGGTTATAACTTCCCTACATGCCTAGTATTGTATTAATCTGCAATAAAACCAACAACAGTACATATTCGTTTTATCAACCCTCTCCTTTTTCAGATTAAGCTATATTTTTCTGATATATTTTGATGTGTTTTCAAAGAAATTTGTAATTATTCGTGGTTTGTTATTCTTAGGAATCACTAGTTTTCTTTTTTACTCCCTTGACCACCTCTGAAAAACTAGTGATTTTAGTTACCTATTTAGATTTTTTCCAAGAAAAACAAACTTCAGATTATTCCTAAACGCATCAAATTCTACCAGAAAAATATAGTTCACAAATAAAACTAAACTAACCCCACATAACTGGGGGGGGGGGGACAAGTAAGCACTGAGCACAGCGTGGCTGGCGCCGCAGGCCTGGGAAAGGCGAACTGCTGGGCTGCGTGAATAGTGGCGGCAGAGTACCTACTATATTTATTCATATAAGATAAGTTGGTATTATTCCAGTTTGACACCAAATTCACTTTAGTAGACGAAACTATTTTTTTCTGGTGAGTTTTGATGTCTTTTGAGTAAATCTGCCAACCGTTTCCGTCGCATAGGTTAGGTTAGGTAAAGGTTAGGTTAGGTATAGGTTCGGTTAGGTTCAATTTGTTTTACAATATTTTTTGTCGCAAATCAGACACAAAAAAATAATAATAAATAGAAGAAAAAAAATAATCATTGCGATTTGCGACAGAAACGGTAAACAGATTAATTCAAAACACTGTAAATTTCCAGTTTGACACCGAATTTACTTTGGTGGACGAAACGATTTTTTTCTGGTGAGTTTTGATGAGTTTTGAATTAATCTGCTAACCGTTTCTGTCGCATAGGTTAGGTTAGGTAAAGGTTAGGTCAGGTATAGGTTTGGTTAGGTTCAATTTGTTTTACAATAATTTTTGTTGCAAATCACAAATAAAAAAAATATAACAACAACTAGCTAGGATACAAAATTTAAAAAGATTGTGATTTGCGACAGAAACGGTTAGCAGATTAATTCAAAACACGGTAAATTTCCAGTTTGACACTAAATTTACTTTGGTAGACGAAACAATTTTTTCTGATGAGTTTTTATGTGTTTTGAATTACTCTGCCAACCGTTTCTGTCGCAAATCACTAATTAAAAAAAAAAAAAATTGTGATTTGCAACAAACATTATTGAAAAACAAATTTAACCTAACCGAACCTATATCTAACCTAACTTTTACCTAACCAAACCTAACCTAACCTAACCTAACCTTTACCGTACCTAACTTCTTCTTTTTTATAATAATTGTGATTTGCGACAGAAACAGTTAGCAGATTAATTCATAATACGGTATATTTATTCACTAGGACCAGAATTCTCTACACAAATGGGGGTATGATTTATGTGTACCTTAATGAATTATGAGAAACATTCTCTCTATGAGCTTCCGTTGCAAATCACTACTTTTGGAGATATAAGATGTGTTTTTTAGAAAGGAGAGTGTATAGGAGAAATGAAGGTAGGTATTAGTATTAGTTCGGTAGCGGGCTTTCAAAAGTCCTAGGATTCTTACCTATATCATCATGTAGATTTCTTCATTCTGAGTATTTAGAACCCCATTTCCTATGGCCCAATTGAATAATAATGGCGTTACATGTACTACCGAAAATATACCATTATTTCAGGCAGAAACGGTTGTTAGGTTAAATCAGATTAAGCTAGGTTAGGTTAAAGGTGGGGTTTGGTTTAGTAACAGATGATATAAAGAAAATATAAAAATTATCAATACTCTGGCAGTGCGAAGCGGAGCAAGGTTTGCGGGGCGGGCCTGGAGGGGCGAGGCAGGCATTCCCTCCACACCTGTATACAAAAATATAAAAATCCGACAAAAACGAGTGCCAGATTCATTCAAAACACATCAAAACTATTCAGGATAACTAAGTTTCAGCCTCAAAATCGATGAAAGCCCACTACCGAAATTTTACCGAAATGAAAGTTAACTAATCTAACCCCATCTTTTGACTCACTTATCTAACCTAACCCAACGTTTTAACCTCCTGACTGAAGCCAAATTCGCATTCAAAAGGGTCCACGGCAAGGGAAAAATCGAGGCGATGCAGGTCACAAGAGGAAGAAAAGTGAGGCGCACATAAGCACTTGTCTCTCTCCTCCCAATAAACAACATATCATATCTCCAAAAGTAATTGATTGAGACGGAAGCTCATAGAAAGAAAGTTTCTTAGAATTAAATAAGGTAAACAGAAACCATATACTCCCAACTGGGTTCTAGTGTTTGCCCAGCCCATACTCCCCCTCTCCCACAAAACAAGCTTGGGGACCTGGGGGAATGCGAGATATTTGGCTGGGGTACAAAATGTGCGTCGCAACCACATAGTTTTTGAGTTAGGGGTGTTGAAAAAATTCCCTAGATCTAGGGAAAATTCATTGGATTTCTTCTGAGTCCAGAGACGTGTGAACCTGACGATCCTCACAGAATGATGACCGAAGTGTCGAGAACCCCCCCCCAACACCCCGCTAGGAGGTAAGGTTAGATTAGGTTAGGTTAGGTTAGGTTAGATTTGGTTAGGTTAGGTTAGATTTGGTTAGGTTAGGATAGATTTGGTTAGGTTAGGTTAGATTTGGTTAGGTTAGGTTAGATTTGGTTAGGTTAGGGTAGGTTATATTTGGGTAGGTAAGGTTAGATTAGGTTAGATTAGGTTAGGTTAGATTTGGTTAGGTTATGATAGATTTGGTTAGGTTAGGTTAGATTTGGTTAGGTTAGGTTATCGGTGGGTCAAGCCCCCGCTACGTTAGGTTGAATTTGGCTAGGTTAGGTTTAATTTTGGTAGGCAAATTTCTCAAGATATAAGGAAATTACCCTAGATCTGGGGAATTTTAGCCCCCATTTACAACTCTTAAATTACGTGTTTCCGACGCTAATTTGTTCCTCACCCGAAAACCAGCATTCCCACGGGTTTTCCCAAACTTGTTGGGGGGAAGTGGGAAAATATGGGCAAACACTAGAAATTTACCCCCAATTTTTTGGGAACTCTGTCTTAGAGTAAAACTTATACCCAAAATACATCAAAACTCACCAGAAAAAAATTTGGGGGTACTTTTTTACGACAGCACCAAACTTCCCTACACAATAGGGAGCATGGTTTTGTTTACCTTATTGTATTCTAAGAGACATTTTCTCTTTGTGCTTTCCGTTGCAAATCAATAGTTTCGGAGATATAGAACATTTTAGGTTGGGGGAGGAATATGTCTCCTTGTTTACAAATGCCTCCCTCTTCCTCTTCTTGTGCCCTTGCATCGCTTTTGTTTCGGAGGCGCACCCTGGCTACCTTACCTTATCTTACCTAACCTAACCTAAACCTTTACCTTACCTAACCTTACCTTACCTTACCTTACCTCCCTTTTAAACCCTCCTAACTGGGTCCAATAAATAATAAAAGTTTAATAAAATACCAAACAAAGCGATGCAGGTCACAAGAAGAGGAAGAGGGAGGCAGTCTGTATACAAGGAGACGTATTCCTCCTCTCACCTAAAATGTTCTATATCTCCGAAACTATTGATTTGCGACGGAAAGCTCAAGGAGAAAATGTCTCTTAGAATACAATAAGGTAAACAAAAACCATGCCCCTATTGTGAGGGAAGTTTGGTGCTGTCGTAAAATATACCAAAAATTGTGTTGTCCCCCAAAAGTGAATTCGGGGGGCCTGGACAAGTCAAACCCAAGTGACAACTCGACCTGAGCCCAGGTCGACCCACTAGCCCAGGTCGACCCAAGGGACAGGTCGACCCAATCGTGAGACTACCCCCCCAGAACAACGGTTAGGTTAGGTATACTTTGTGGTTAAGGTTAGGTTAGGTTAGGTTAGGTTAGGTATACTTTGTGGTTAAGGTTAGGTAGGTTAGGTATACTTTGTGGTTAAGGTTAGGTTAGGTTAGGTATACTTTGTGGTTAAGGTTGGGGTTAGGTTAGGTTAGGTTAGGTATATTTTGGATTAAGGTTAGGTTAGGTTTCATTAAAACCTATAAGGTTAGGTTAGGTTTCATTAAAACCTATAAGTTTGGTTAGTTTCGATGTGGGTCGACTTGTCTTTTTCGTGGGTCGAGCTGTCTTTTAGGCGAGGTCGAGTTGTCTGGGGCGAGTTGTCACGTGGGTCGAGTAGTCTAGCAAGCTGAATTCGGTGTCAAACTGGAAATTTACCGACAAATTTTGTCCATGATTTTGACCAAAGCACAGTTTGCCAAGAGGTTTGAAAGGTTAGTAGAAGACGTGTATGACATAAGATTAGTCCTTCATAGGGTAGTACACGAGATTGGCAAGGTTGATACAACGAATCTTGTTGACAACAAATCTTAGCCCAACAAAAATTTAAAAGCAGCTATGTAACTTACGTCTTTCATTATTTTGCCCATATCTTCCCAAGGGTAGTATTTCGGGCTGTAGAAAACTCAATTTTATGAGGGTTTGTCGTTTTGTAGTTTCGTTTACTACATCACCCCGAGACATCTTGGTTCTTGGTGTTATTCAGGATTGTGAGGATTCAAGGATGGATCCTATAAGCCCTGGTGATGTCTTATGATGCTATCACAGGCGTGGCGGCTGACCTGTTTTCTTCAGGAAGGCATAGGAAAGGGTGGATGTTGTTGTTGTTCAAGCCGAAGGGCATAAAAATGTCGACTGTCGAGATCGCTGATATTCGCATCTGGGCCCGCGGGATTTTTGTCTTATCCATTTGTGCGGGGAGGAATCTGAGCGGTAATGACCCATGGAGGTATGGAGGTGGTACGGAGGGTGCCCCCTAGCGAGGTATCCCAGGTTGAGAGACAGACCCGAAATATTAAGACCGTTAGTCGTTTTGCCGTGGAGAGCGGCAGCGGAAAGAGGGATGTTTTACATCGGAGATGGCCATCTCGACAGCACTAGGAGCAAGTCAGCAACCTCGGGGTAGCCAACTTAAAAATAGGCACGGGCCCCTCCTTCCGCCGGAGGGGCCTATAAGGAGGATACGGGGGTGAACTTTCCACCCCCCTACCCCCTTATCACCTAGTCCCCCACCCCGACCTGTTCCTTCCCTGCCTTCACAGCCTCAGCGCCATGCCCAACTGCCAGCAGCTCAACAGCCCCTGCCCTCACTGGGAAAGTGCTAGCCTTGCGCCCCCTTCTCCTTCTCAGGCCCAGCATGCTTCGGGTTTTGCATGGTCAGCCTTCATTAAGGGAATTGCACCCTTTGCACTTGAAATTTTAATCCCCTTTATTAGGTTCCAGCCTCGGGGGACAGCCTCATTCGTGCTGCCGGGCCTCATTACCTTTTTTATGTCACTCACGCAGTGAGCCCTTTACTCCCCTCCCACTTCATCTTCTGGAACGCCCGGTCTCTGTACCAGAAACTTCCAGTCTTTAAAACCACGCTCTCATCATACATTCTTAGTTGTTGGTGTCTGTGAGACGTAGCTCACAGACGCATTCTCCCCCCCCTTTTCCCCAACTATGCTTCCTACAGGATGGACAGGGGACCGGGGGGGCAGGAGGCGGCCTGCTGCTGCTGGTCCACCGCCCCCTCTCTTCTAGCCCTCTCACATCATCCTTTCCTGGAGGTGGCCTGGAGCATCTGGGGGTGACTGTTACCTATGATTCAGGGCCCCTTCAGATTCTTTTGATTTACAATCCATGTTTAGATATAACCCTTCAGGAATTCCAGCATTGTTCTCTCAGTTTTCCTTCCCAGCTTTAATAATGGGTGATTTTAATGCCCATCATGACCTCTGGGAACCAGCCCTCCCCAGGAGCCGAAGAAACCGCTCGGGCAGGTCCCTCTCGAGCTTTCTGGCGGACAGTGTTTCTTATCTCTCCTTACTCCACCTGGCCTCTCTACCAGGACTGATCCAGTTTCGGGAAACCCCCCACCTTGGACCTCTGCCGGGGTAATGGCCCCCTCCTCCTCACCACTGTCAAAAACGGGCCCCTTTACATAGGGAGCGACCATCTTCCTGTTGTAATTTCCTTCCCTTCAGTACCACCACCCCCTTCCCCCTTCACGCAGACCCTCGTTGGTCCTTCACCAAAAGGAGACTGGGGCTCTTTTTAATCGAATTAAATTCACTTACCCTCCCATTACCCTCCCTTCATCGGATAAAATTTCAATACCTCATGGTCACCCTGGGACTTTGGGGTCCCACCACTTTTATTTAATACTTCCCACCCCTCCCGCTCTTTTCGGGTCCCCTGGTGGTCCCGGAAAGTGTGTGGCAGCCCTTCAGGGCCCAAAAGCCACGTACCCCCTTTACTGCGTGGCTAAGAACCCCATTCCCCTTTCTCCGTAGTCGCTTCCGTTGTTGGAGGCCCGATGCAAACGTGTTATTCTTGATGAGAAACGTTTTGCATGGCTCCTTTTGTGCTTCCCTGTCCTTCTCCTCCTCAGTCTCCCGGGGTTGGTCATTTTTTAGGAAGATGGTCCACCCTCAGCCCCCCTTCACTTTCCCGTTAACTAGTAACGGTGGCCCCTCATCACCGATGCGAAAAAGTCGAGTGCCTTGCCTCCACATTCACACTACACTCGGCTCTCCAGACCCGTACCCCCACCTGTGTTACCAAACCTTCACACACCGGCCATACAATTAGCACTGCTATAACCCCCCAGGAGCTTTCCTCGGCTTTACACGCACTGTCCGCTGGGAAGGCGGCGGGATCGGACAACGTCCCGAACGAGTTTCTTCGCCGCCTCCCAGATGCTCTGGCCTGCCTCCTCCTGGACGTCTTCAACGCCAGCTGGCTGTCAGGGACGTTCCCCTTTTGTGTGGCGTCATGCCATCACAATTCCTATTCTTAAGCCTGGCAAGGCTCCGTCTGAGGCTTGCTCCTATAGGCCCATTAGCCTTCTCTCTAATCTTAGTAAGGTAGTAGAACAAATAGTACCCGGGGTAGGTTGACATGGTGGTTGTAACACAAATACCTTCTTCCCCTCAAACATTTTTCGGGGTTTCGTCCTCACCGGGGCACCCTGGATGCCCGGGTCCAGCTGGAGCACCACATACAGGAAGGATTTACCCCCCAAACAATTCACGCTAATAGCCTTTATTGACCTCCAAGCAGCTTTTGACACCTCCTCCCATAATGCCATCATTGAAAAACTTGCCCGCCTGGGACTGCATGGCTCCCCTCTCCAATGGGTTAAAACCTTCCTGTCTTCCAGGTCCTTCTCTCTGGGGATCGGGAACACCCATTCCAGTGTCTTACCCGGTCACCAGAGCGTCCCACAGGGGTTTTTCCCTCAGTCCTGTCCTCTTCAAACATCTTGCTTTCAGACTTTCCTGCTCTCCAAAGCACACTGCACTCATCTATGCTGATGACATCTCTCGCATTTGCTCTGCTCCCACTATCCAGGAGGCTCAAGACCATCTTCAACGTGGGCCCTTTATGTCGTCCACTCATGGACCACCCGTTGGGCCTGACGGTGAGTGCCCAGAAGTCTAGCCTTCTGTGCTTCACCCGAAGGCGTATTCCAACATCCCAAAGGTCGCCATTAATGGGTCCCCAATTTCCTTCAAACCCACCACAAATTCCTTTGGGTTTTCTGTTGGATGGCCCCCGCCTAACCTGGGGCCGCCCCATACAGTACCTGGTGACCTCGTGCCTCAAGAGGCTTAACTTAATGAAGCCCTTGCAGGGGCAAGTGGGGTGCGGACAGGAATACCCTCCTTCATTTCTATTGCACTTACATCCGTAGTCGCTCAGACTACGGGTGTGAGGTTTATGGTGCGGCCTCACCTTCCCTCCTCTACAAATTAGATGTAATCCAGAATAATGCCCTTCGTTATAGCTTTGGGGGCCTTTAGGTCTCCCAGTCACAGCCCTTCAGGCAGATCCTCCCTCGCCTCCCCGTCACACCGACGCTCCCCCCTCCTTGTCCCGCACCTACACCAAAATTGCCTCCTCCCTAGCTGCCATGCCCTCCACTCCCTCCTCCTCCGACACGGTAGGGAACCACTTCATGGGCCCCCCTACCGTATCAAGCCCACACACCTTTCGTAGAGAGAGCCCTCTCCTTTTTTGCTTCTATCCGGGTGACTCCCTCCTCCTTTCGCACTCTGGGGGAAGACCTCTCCCCTGGGCCCCTTGGTTTCCTCTCTCTTCTCTAATTTCTCTGTCCCTTCACACACCTACACCATGGTCCAAGGCTGCCCGTCCAGTGCAGGGCAGATACCTTTTTTACCCCCTCCTACACACCCGCACAGTAACTTCCCCCACATTTACACCGACGGCTCCCGTCTGCCAGCCCCTCCGTCTGTAGGTGCGGCCATGTTCATCCCGGCCAGGGTCACTTGCCACCGCCTGGGGGGTTGCCCCCCGCTGGGCCCCCATCCTCACGGCAGAACTTTTTGCCATCAGGGAGGGCATCAAGTATGCCACCACCGTGCCCCCCTCCTGTACAGTAACCATCTTCACCGACTCACTCACAGCCCTCCAACTTCTCCGCCCTCACACTCACCATGCCCTTTGCTTTCACATCCACCACCTCTTTTCTTTTACTTTTCCTCCTCTGGCCATGTCATCCACCTTCATGGGTGCCCTCCCACATTGGTGTCAGCGGGAACACTGTGGCCGACAGGGCGGCAGCGGAGGCACACTCCCTCCCCTCTCCCATAGACATGACCACAGACCAGACTGATTTACTGACTAACCTTCAGACTACATGCAACCGACACTAGGACACAGAGCTGACTGACGCCTTACAATACACTTCACTTTGGACGAATACGACATGACACACCGACACCCCTAGTGGACCCACTCCCCCAGCCGTGCCCTGGACACCGCAGTCACCAGACTCCGGAATGGCCACACCCCCCTCAACTCTCACCCAAAACAAACTGGGGGATGACTGACAAGCCCTCACTGCCCCTGGTGCCCCACATACCCGGACACACCTGAACATCTCCTCCTGCAATGTCCTGTCACCACTCCCACCGCACGGCACTCCTCCAATCACTATATCCACTCCTCCTCCGCAGACCAACTCTACCGACCTCTTGGGTGGCTCTCCAGATCCCGGCTTGGCCCTTTAAAATCCCCAAGACACCAGGACCTTCCTACAGAAGTCTGGCCAACTGCACAGGATCTAACCTGCTAATTCATTTGCATCCTGCAAACCTTCGGGGCCTAGAGGCTGTGGCACCACAGCCTGCACGGCCCCTTCAAACTCCAAACAACAACAACAACCTCGGGATAGATGCTCGAAGAGTTACGAGACCTTATTCAATAGTGAAAACAACATTACTTCAAATATATCTGATGCATATAGAGGTATCCAACCCAGACGTTTCAGTCGGCAGCATGAATGTGAAGAAGAAAAAAAAAATGGCATCGGGGGCTTGAGCGTACGGGGGGGTATCGTACTGTACGGCTCGCCCTATTTAAATCTCATTTAAAGACCCTTCAAAAACAAACAAACATCAAAAAAAACAACAAAAATGCTTGGTTGCGTACAAGCTTTTACGTATGTTAAGTATCCTACATGAACTTGTGGGGTGTTCATTCAGTAGCTACCTTTTAAAGGGGTTTCTGCGGGGTATTTTTGGTTGCAATCGGAAAAAATTTTGGTTTCAAACGGTCACAACCAACAACAACAAATGATTGCGGGTCGGGCCAATCATCTTCCCTGGATGGTTGAACAGGGATCGAAATTTGAGCACCGAAAATTTTTCGGTTGCAATCAGGATCCCCGCAGAAAACGCCTGTTTGATAACACTTTAGTCGCCAGCTGCAATAATGTTGCCAGCCGCCAAATATTACCAATCCAGTAGCATCACTACTGATTTTGATGTGCCACTGAAGATGATACACAGTAGTTTTTTAATCATGACTGTATAATCTACCTTGTATTACTGTTTTTTTATGCTTTGTATCTGCAAGTATATACAGTTTCAAATTTCGCTACTCGTTTTTTTCGCGTGACAACGACGGTGGGAGGACACTCAGAACATAAACACTAGCTGGCGACCTAAGTGTAGGTCGCCACTCTGGTGATACTTTTTTTAATTTTTTCATGTATAGCCATAATATGCCCACAGATGAAGACACAAAATGACACAGACTCTATGCAGATAGCAGCTTCTAATTTTCCTGAAATCATCGATGTAAAAATGAAAGTATTAACCCCATCAGCCCAGTGGCGTAGCTGGGTATTGTTACACTTTGTGGTCGGGGGTGTATGTGTCTGGTTGAGTGGGTCTGTGTGTACGCGAATGAGGCGTGTGTAGTGTCTGTATGTTTGTGTGTATGAGCGGGGAAGCGAGGATTTGGGCTGTAGTGAGTGTCTGTATGAGCGAGAGGCCCGCGTGAGGGGGTTCACTCGCACACAGACAAAGGTGGGGTGACGTCATTTGCCGGCGTTGATTGTAATTGGAGCAGGCATGAGCTTGCTAGAACGTCATTTGGTTGGAGTAGGAGGCGTGGCAGACATAGAGGGGAGATAAGACAAAGGAGTGGGAGGCTAGCGGGGAGAGCAGAGCGAGAGACTTCCTCTTCTCTTCTTTCTAGGTGGGGAGCTAAACCACGGTTTTCAGTCGCAGTTCAAAACCTATTTCCGCTGGCTCCCTGAGGGCTTTTAGGATTAGGCCCTAACTCTCTGCTCTTTTACCCAAGCCTTTCTAGAATACTTTAACCCCTTCAATGATTTTCTATTGGTGTCCTGTACCCTACTCAAACCTAAAGAAAATTCCATTATCCATCTATGTTTCCTCTGCCACTCTATCCCACTGATCCACGCCTACCTCCCCTGCCACTATTGCTATAAGCCGCTCTCTTTCCTCATCATACCTTGGACACATTTAAAACCAGGTGATCTACAGTTTCATCTAGTCTACCCATACACATTTGACATATCTTGCTTCCTTCGTTTGCCCATCTATATGTTCTACTATTGGGCCTCCAGAGATTTTGTCTTGCTTTTAAAAAATAAACCACTCCCAAGCTAACCCTCAAAAAAAGACCTCACACTTGGTGTGGTCTTCCCCTTGTACCAATTCAGAGAACTCTTACCCTCCATCCTCTGTCTCCACATCTCCCTGCCCTGCCTCTGAAACTTGGTCATTCACCTTTCGCTTTAACTCCCCCTCACTAGACTGGTGTATCCTATCTGTGAAACCCTGTAACCCACACTTCTCTCCACCGTCTGTTGATCTATCCCATTTACTACTCTGTCCTATCCACTCATAACTTTTCGAGCCCACCTGTTTTCATCCATTTTTCTAAGCCTGATTTTGTAATTAAGCACTGACTTTCCTATTCTCTCCGCAAAGGTACTCCACCCTGCCTCTCCCTGATCGCCTCCACTGCTACATACCTGTTTGCCTCTAGTGCAAGTCTACCTACCCTGTTCTGTACTACCTCTAACTGTCCAGCTCTCCTACCGTCCACCTCATACACTCTGCCCCATACATGAGGCTCGGTACTGCCATCCTTTCCACAACCCTCTTACTACCTCATACCTGTTTGCCCTACATCTTGCTACACTACCAAGCCTTCCCACCCACTGATTTGCTTTTCCTATTTTATCCTGTTTCGTCCTATCTGCTCCCTTCCCATCTACCGTGATACCTAGGTATTTATATGACTCGGTGCGCCCTATCCTCAGGTCTCCCATTTCCCAACTCCTACCCTCATCTGCTGCCTCTCCATTTATAACCAGGACCTGACTTTCTCACTGTTAAATTTCATCCCAAAATCCCTCCCATACTGTGCGACTATATGTAGCATCTCCTGAAGTTCTCCACTGTCCTCACTCATGACAACTATGTCGTCAGCATATAGTAAACTGCCTCAACTTTTCCTCCCCAACCCTTATCCCATAGCCGAATTCTCAACCAATTGCTAATTCCTCTGTATATAAGCCAAAAAAGTAACGGTGATAACACGCAGCCTGCCTAACCCCTCTTCGACTACCTACCCACTCTGTCTCTATGTCCCCAAGACAGACCAGGGAGGAGGTCTGGAGCGCGGCGGCGAGGGAGAGCGCCTTGCGTCAGCCTTCGTCAGCCCTTCGTCAGTAGCTAGGAGTGCCTCGCCGTTAGGCCAACGTATCTCGTGTGTGTAAGCCAGTGTACGTAGTGCCTCGTGTGTGTTAACCGGACCAGTGTAACTGAGTGTTGTTCCTTCGGCTGCCTCCTACAGGAGGTTGTGTTATTGTGTGTTCTTTGTGTAGTAAAGCAGGAATTTAGTACCGTGAGTGTTCTTTCCCTTATCCGCCTTGTGTTATTTAACTACGTGTTGCACACCGTTACTCGCGTCAGGTAATTCTACCGAGCCCTTCGTCAGGAGGGAGGTAAGTGGTTGCGTGTGGCGCCTTTGGGGTGAATTAAGACAGGTGAGTCTTGTGGTGTGAGGTTATGAGGCTGTGCGTAACACTGGTCAGTCAGAAGTGGGATTTACTGTCAGATGCGTAACAGTATTTATGATTGGGTGGGCACCTGGGAGGGCACAGCTGACTATGGGTGGGCACTAGATGAGCTGAACAAGCCCATACAGCTGAGGAGTTCGGTGGGGATTGGGGACTTACTTTCACTTACAGTTTCAAGACACCCCCCCCCCCCCTTGCATATTTTGCATTCTGACCAATATCTAGAGTTTATCTGATGTCGTATGGACTATGGAAGGTTATTAGATTTTATTCTAGGAGTGTGTGTTGAGTAACTGTAGGGTATCATCCAGTTGCTGATGGAGAACGAAATAAAGCAGTCATGACAAAAAATGAAATACATATATTACCACTTATACAAAATAGAAATAACATAATTGATACTGAAAATAAAAAAAAATGCAGAAGTTTTAAAGCAGCAAGCAAATAAAAAAAACATTTCCCATGAGAAAGTTAAAATACCTCACTAAGCAGAATTCTTCTGTTCTTGTGGTTCTCAGCAAACTTATCAACAAATTCTTCTAAATCAAGGCTTTTAATCGCCTGCTTTCAATGGACAAACACAGCAAGATTACCTAATCTCTCATTGCCCATTGTATTTCTCAGTGTAGTTTGATTGATTTCAGAGCAGAAAAAGCTTCCCTCTGCTGAAACTGATGACACAGGTAATACTACATAAATTTGGCCAGTCTGTAGAACTCAGGAAATGCCTCTTCATAGGACCAAGAATTCTCACTAAATCTAACAGTGATTTGGGCTTTTCATTGTCACTTACATCCTTATAGCGTCTTTCTACATGCGTTTACATAGTGCAGCTCATGGTTAAGATCTCCTCATAGCACGAATGTATGAACAAGTCCAGACATTTCTCAAAAGATAAGAAAAGATTTGTGGATTCAGTGCCTGTAATGCTTCCATAAGTTCACATGCTTCATTATTGAAGCGCCTTGTCATTTCTGTTA
>JACEEZ010009097.1:0-31431 GCA_016584305.1 Chionoecetes opilio
TCCCCCTTTTTCCCCCTTTTCTTCCTCTCTCTCCTCTCTCTTTTTTTATGGCGGGGCCCGTAGAGACTTTTAGTGTTGACTCATTTTCGTGATCACCCCTTAAAATTTTCTTTTGTATTTTTTTTTCCCTTTTCCCTTTTTTTCCCTTCGCCCTCTCCCCTTTCTCTCTCTCTCCCCTTCTCTCTCCCCTTCCCTCCTCCTCTCTCTCTCTCTCTCCCTCCTCTCACACACACACAACACCCCACACACACACAAACACACACAAAACCCCCACACCACCACACACATGCTTTTATTTCTTTTATCATTTTTTTTACTTATTTTTTTTTTGTTTTTTTTTTCTTTTATCATGCTTTTATTTTACGTTTGATACG
This sequence comes from Chionoecetes opilio, assembly GCA_016584305.1. Taxonomy (NCBI): domain Eukaryota; kingdom Metazoa; phylum Arthropoda; class Malacostraca; order Decapoda; family Majidae; genus Chionoecetes; species Chionoecetes opilio. The sequence goes on from JACEEZ010009097.1 coordinate 375, forward strand.
GCGGGAAGAGAGAGAGGAGAAAGAGAGAGAGAGAGGAGAGAGGGGAGTGAAGAGAGAGAGACGAAGACAGACGACAGACAACGACAGACAGACAGAGAACAGAGAGAGAAGAAGGGGAAAGAGAGGAGAGAAAAGAGAATGGGTGTATTGCAGTAATGTTTGTGAGGAGTAAGAAAATGGCAGAAAGGTAAAAAGTAGCTAGCCTGTAATTTTTTTTCCCAGGTGGTTAAAGAGAGAGAGAGAGAGAGGAGAGAATGGAAGGAATGTGGGTGATTTTTGGTAACTTCTCTCTCTGGGAGTATTATTAAGGGGGGAAAGGGATGATTAAACGGGGGAAAGAGGGGCGGCGATGGAGCGTGACAAAACCGGTGTTGGGGGGTTGTGTGTGTGTGTGTGGAGGAGAGAGAGAGAAGAGATTTTTTTGGGGGGTTGTGGAAGAGAGAGAGAGAGGGGGGAGAGGGTTTGGGGGTTTGGGAGAGAGAGAGAGGGTTGGGGGGTTGGGGAGGAGAAGAGAGAGAGAGGGGGAGATTCAATTTTTCGATTCCTACTTTTATTGACGAATAAGTATTGTTTGGGGTTTTGAAAAAAAAAGGGGTTGAGAGAGAGCGATTTGAGAGGAGATAAAAAGATATTTTTTATTTATCTGACACTGCAAGTCCAACTACAAGGTTTTTGATATACAAGCGCCACCAACCAGGGATTTGTAATAAAAACCGCTGACCGAATGGCGCAGGGACTCTGCAAACCATTCCGTGATTTAAAACCCCGCCCCCCCCCTTGAAAAAGAGAGAGGAGGAGGAAGAGGAGAGAGAGGAGAGAGAGAGAGAGAGAGAATGTTGGGGGGGTTTTGCAAGAGCAAAAAAGGAAAAAAAAGTGTTGGGGAGGATAAAAGAGAAAAGGAGAGGAGGAGGAGAGAGACAGACAGACGTTTCTATCTCAATCGTTAAGATTAGAGGGAAAAGTGGTCATTTCGCCCCCTCCCCCTTTTTTTTTTAGAGAGAAATATAGGACGGAGTTACTATTTTTTTTCCATTTTCAGTTTTTTTTCCTTACTATTTCTTGTTTAGTTTCTTTTTCTCCTTAACCCTTTCCGCCCAATTTTTCCCTTGGTTATAAAAATCTTCTATTGTTACCCATAAAATTACGAAAATTCAAAATATACCAAATTATTTAGGGACAGGCTACTAAACCGGTCATATCATATAATTTTCTTATATTAATTAAAATCGTTTAAAGGTACTTAAATTACGATGGAAATTATGTTCTGGGCCTCAAGGGGTGAAGTACTATTTTGATTTACTATACGGTTCAAGAGACTCCCATTGCGCGTTGAGTCATTGTTGTGTGAATGACATTAGGGGGAAGCGGTCTATACTGTTATGGTGGTAGTGGTGGTGGTGGAGGGGGGATGCCAAGGCCAGGGAGAAAGATCCTGTGTGTGGTGTGTTGTGTGTGACAGAGAGTGTGTGGGGGGACTGTGTGGGTGTTGTGTGTTCATCTATTGTAGTTGTATTTTGACAGGGTATTTTTTACAGCAAAAACTCGTTTGATCCCGTCTCCATATCCCCCATTTTCATATTTGCTTCCTTTGTGTGTGTGTGGTGTGTGTCTACCTAATTGTATTTTCTTATTTTAGTATAGTTAAACTCGTATGATGTTTCCTTTTCTGCTTTTCTTCACTTTGTCATATAAACAGAGAGTTCCTTGCTCGTAAAAAAAATAATATATCACACCCACCACTAAAACCACCACCACCACCACTAACACCACCACCACCACCACTAACACCACCACACCCACCCACGTTCATCCTTTTTGTCACGCCTGAGTGCTGTTACTCGGGAAGCTACAATTATTGATTAGGGGTTTCCTCCCGGCGGGACTGGAACTCTGGACCTCGAGCTCACCCTAACTAGAACAAACCAGATGAATAGACATGTCTTACATTTGCAAGGAATGGGTGAATATTTGATCAAAGGTCATATTTTGATTCATTAAAGTATGGAAAGTATAACGGAAAACTAGTGCAGCCTATATATTTTTTATTATTTGCCATGAATATTTAGTTTATAATATTTACTCTTCTGATAACAAGCTCACTTTCTCAAAAATAAACTACTGAACTCGGAAGAATTATGTTTTATTATTATTATTTTTGGCTATGAGAATCAAACAAATGGTATTAATTGAAAGCATTAAGAATATCAAAAGGCCATCTAACATGTATACGCATCTGTATATTATATGTCTCCTCCTGTGCCATGGAGAAGATAAAGTCATCATTACAGGAACTACATATACCACGCCTGTAGGTCTCACGGCCTCTTGTAGCTTCCTTATTTTCTCATATTCTTATCATATGTTAGTGTTTTACCAGCCAGAGAGGATTACATTCAGTAGGGTGTGGCTAGTATGAGAGAGAGAGAGAGAGAGAGAGAGAAAGGGAAAAAATAGTGAGAGAAGTTGAGTGTAAAATGTAGGAAAGAAGGGAGAGAGAGAGAGAGAGAGAGAGATATCCGCGTGTGTGTGTGTTCTAGTTACTCCTCGGTTCTAGTAGCGTGGTGGTTACTCGATGTATTCACACACACACGCTCATGGTGGAAGTGTATCTGCTTAGCATTAGTGTGAGGCAGTGGTGTGGAAGCTGTGACGTGGGATATTAAGACCAACCAAACTGTTTTCATTACGAGATTTGCATACATCACCAAAATGACTCGGGGAATCTTGTTGGTGTGATGAATTATACATTGTGTGTACGACTGTCTGTCATTCATCGTTCCCTTGGGCATGGTGTCAGGGTGGGCGCGGCAGGTATCCATTATGGGTGAAAGAGAGCGAGAGAGAGAGAGAGAGAGAGAGAGAGAGAGAGAGAGAGAGAGAGAGAGAGAGAGAGATCCGTGTGTTATGAGTTATGTAATATGTATTATTGCATCACATTTGTTTTTGAAATATATATAAGAACATAAGCTACAAGACTATATTATGCTATCGGTACATTCGACTTCTGGTGACATATTCTACTGATCACTTGCTATCTTTGGAGGCATGCATATCCTCGCATCTTTCCTTATTGTGTTTTGACCTGAGCTAACCCGTGTTTCTGTGTTTATTTCAGGGTGAGGAGAGTGAATCTTTCCTACTCTGACCTACCCTAACCTAACCCGTGTTTCTACGTCTATGTTTTTTAACCTAACCCATGTTTCTATCTATGCTTGTTTCAGGGTAAGGAGAGTTTATCTTTCCTTATTCAGTTTGACCTAACCTCACCTAACCTTGTCTGTGTTTGTTTCAGGGTGAGGAAAGTAAGGTATCTCAGTGGATGTATGTATTTCCTTATTCTGTTTAAACCTAACCCTAACCCTTGTCTGTATCTTTGTTTCAGGGTGAGGAGAGTGTGGTGACTCAGCGGGATGTGTGTGTAGGAACCAGCGTCGCCACCCTCACCGACCCCGACTGCCTCGGCCCCTGCGAGCCCGGCACCTCCGTCATGCTGGAGGGCATCGTCTGGCATGAGACTGAGGGTGGTGAGTTCTCGCTGAAGAAGTGCTAAGCTTAGGATATGATAATACAGTACTAGTTAGCATGCATGAACAGGGTGCTGATATGTAGTATAGGAGATTGTTATAGCCTGTTATAGTTAGCATGCATTAACACCCTGCTGATAGGCAGTGGCGTCACCGCGGGGGGGCTAAGGGGGACTTAGCCCCCCAAGTCAAGGACTCAGCCCCCCCCAAAATTGCTGCTAGTAGCCTGCACCCAAAAACAATAAAAAGGAATATTTATCCAATTTTCCATGCCAGAGCAAAACCTTTTTTTTCACACTTTTATAGAAAAATTGGTTTGATGTTTCATTTAAATGTTGAAATATGTTTGCTAACAAACCTTGAAATTACTAAGTATATTCTATTATAGAGATATATATAGAGATAAAAAATTTCGTCAAATTATCAAATTTAGTTAATATGGTTATGATGCATGGTAAACTCTATAATTTATTGTCATGTAATTAAGCTTAATTCCACTTTCTTCTCTCCTTTTTGGGGCACAAAATTACCCTGGAACTGATTAATTTTCAAAAATTACCCCCCGACCCCCCAGCTGGATAGCCCATCACCACCCCAGGGCTAAAGCCCCCCCAAAATTTTTTTTTCCTGGTGACACCACTGCAAAGGGGATTATGGGAAAATTTATAGCAAAATTTAGAAGGGCATTAACGGGGTAGGAACTTTGCCATCCATCTTTTTTTAATACCTACATACTGGGTTTTGGGTTTTAAGTATGGGAAAATTTTGTTTAAAATAGTTAGCAGCATAAAAACAGGTACTTCCCCCCGCATCCCAATCCCCCCTTTTTTTTGATATACCAAACATTTTTAGATTTTTATTTTTCCCTTTTCATTTTTTTATACCAGGGTGCCCTTGTTTTCAGAGGGGAAATGGAAAAATTTTTAAAACTGAAAAACCTCTAGGACTCTTTAATAGTAACTTCGTTTTATTTTTTATTTTGTGTTTGAAAATATTATATTTAAGAAAGTATTCAAATTTTTTTTTTGGGCTTTAGCAAACTCTTTTAAATTCCCTTTTTTTAAAAAATTTCTTTTTATTTTTTTTAATAAGTTGGGTTGCAATCTTTATTTTAATTTTTTTACTATTTGTTTTTTTTTTATTTATTTATTTGGCATTTAAATATTTTGACGTGCATCTTTAAACTATAAATATATTTAGGAAAAATATTTACTTTTATTGTTTTATAAAGGCATTTATTTTTTTTTGGACGTGGCAGAGATTGTTTAAAGGTTTTTTCCCCACAGGGTGTTGGCCCGTGAACGTAAACTTTGGCCGGCAAAAACCTAGTGGGCCCCCTGCTGGACTGCACGGGGCCGTGGGCGCCCCCCCCAAAGGAAAGGGCCCCCCCCCCCCATGCATCCCCAAACGGGGAAAACCCGCCCCAATTCCACCTTTAAATCTTTTAAATTTTTCATTTTTAAAATTTTTTAAATCAAAAAAACAAATACGGGAAAAGGGAAATAATGAAAAAGGGAAAAATGCCCTGGTATATATTCCACTGTTCTTAGCCTGTGAAAACTTCAGGTGCCATTGAGGACTGTTTTTTGTCCGGGCCGTTTCCCTGGCCACTATTAGAGGATTTTTTTTTTTTTACTAGAAGGTCAAAAAAAAATTTGAAAGGGATTTATTGTACTAATCACAAGGGATGATGTCTTTTGTATAGTATAAAAACCTGTACGGGCTGATAGGCACCCTGTTTTATATTTTTTTTAAAATAGATGGAAAATGTTTTTGGGATTTTTCTTTGATGGAAAAAAAACAAAAATTTTTTCCCCAGCAGGTTCAGGAATAAACAATTAAAAAGTGTTTACCCTGGAATTTTATTTAAAAAGGGGTTTTTTTGTAAAGGTAAAGGGTCTTTTTCCCAAAGCTGTTTTTTTCCTTTTTTACAAAAAAAGCTTTTTCCCCTTAATGTGGTGTGGGGGTGAGGGGTTAGGTGTCCCCTGACCAGCCTCTCCCCTCTCCCCCCTGCCGGGTTCTGTGACTCGCCCCCAGTGACATAAGTCCGCACCCCCAAAGGTGGGGGTAAGCGGGGACTGGGGGCCACCACCGCCGCCACTACCACCACCCCCCCTGCCCACCCCAACCCCCCCGGCCCTCACCGGGGACTGAGACGCGAAGGGGAAAATTGGGGAAATTTCCAATGTAAAAGGGGCGGAGAGGAAATGTGCCCCCGACTTTCAACCTCCCCGAGCCCGGGTCAAATCAGAGCCGGGGGGGGCCCAAAGCGAAAAGGTAGAGAAAACGAAACCCCCGATCCCAAAAATTTTGGAAAAACGATGGGCGTGTTTCCTCGCGGGGCACCCCCACCAAAGGGGCCCCAGCCCCCCGGCCCCGACCACCCCGGCCCCCCCCCGGGCTGATCGGTGCCCCGACCCCCAACGCAACAAAAATACAACACTTAAACGGGTTAAAGAAACCCCCAAAGGGGCCACGCCCACAAAAAAACGCCGCCAACGCAAAGAGCCCAAACCAGCCCCGGGGGCCGGGGCCCCGGAGAGGGGGTTTGGGGGAAAGAGTCAGCCCTCCTCCCCGCCCCCTGTGGCGGGGGGACCCCTTTGGATAAATTTCCCCCAGGATGGGTGAAGCCCCCCGGTTTTGCGGTACACGGGGGCCCCCCGCCTCATCTCCCGCCCGGGCCCCAATAAGATGCATCGGGGAAACCCCAATGAAATTTCTGAAAAGTCAGCCCAGTTTGATACACCCCCGTGTCCCCCAACCCAGCCGGTTTTGTCTATGTGTACAAAAAGGCTCTGGGAGTGGGGCCCCAGCCACAGAACCCTCCTTTGGGTTCCCGGGCGTTGGGGGTTGCCCCCGCCAGGTGGGGGTTTTCTTCCCCGGCTGTGGTGGGGGTGCCCCCCTCTGGGGGGGGCCGGGGGACCCCTGCCCCAGCAGCACCCACTCGGGACCCGGCATTTGGGCAGCCCCGGGGTGGGCCTGAGATGATGGTAGGGCAAGCTTGGCCCCGGTCTCCCATGCCCCCTGGGGGAGCCCAGGGGCCTCCCCCCAACCACAAATTGACCCCAAATCCCCCCCCAAGGGAAAAACGCCTCTCTCCAGTTTTCCCCGGGGAAATCTCCAGGGCTGATCTCATTTAAAGCAGTCACTTTTGGGAATCTGAAAAAACAACCCCAAGATTTGATGAAGGGCTTAGGAGTAAAGCCCCCCGGGGGGAGGAGGCCCAAACCACCCCGGGCCCCCGAGGACCCCCGGGATTTCCGGGCCCCGTACTGGGACATCTCCAAACCCCCCAAACGACACGGCGCCGGTGTTTGGCCGTGCCAAGGGATAGCAAAAAATTTGCAAGATGAAAATTTAAAAAACTGAATTACCTTCAGTGCCCAGCCCCCCCCTTTCCCCTATGGGGTATTACCCCTAGGCCCCAGGCCCCCCCCGCCCTCCCATGCCTCCCATACACCCCCCGCCGGGCCCCCCGTCCCCACGAGTAAGACGGAGAGGGGAAAGCTTGAAAGACAAGCCGGGGAAAAAGGAAAAAAAAGAGACGTTTCCCCCCCGGGCCGGGTGGGTAGGGGAATTTTTAAAAACCAAACCCGTCCCTTTTATCCATTCCTTTTTAAAAAAACCCCGGGTTAATCCTAAAATTTTTTTTTAAAGAAGCACCAATATACAAAGATTTAGAGGGAAAGGAAATTGGGGGCCCAGTGAGGGAGGGGAAAAAGGGGGCCAAACGACCTCTCCAAAAAGGGGGCCGGGGGGGTTGGCCCCCCTCATCACCCCATGAAAACCCAAAGAAAGTTAAGAAATGATGAAAGAAAAAACAGACAGAAAATCCCACCATTCTTAAGAAGCACCCGAAATCAAGGGGACAACAGATAAACGGTCCCCTTTTTCCAAACCCTCACCTGGCCTCCCGGGACCCTTTTCGACCAGCGCTCCCAAATGCCCATTTTAACCCCAAAGGACAAAGCAGGGGACAAGGGCCATGGCGGAGGACCCAGACCCTCCCCCCCGGCACCCCGGGCAGCCCAGGGTTGTGTCCAAAACCCCCGGCGAGCTCAGCCCTGGGGAAAAAGACGACGGGGGAAAGGAAAAAAAATTTCTAAATCTAAAATAAAAGGAGTGAAACCCCCCAGGGAGACAATGGTCCCCCCCCACCCCCCCAAACCTCTACAGCTTTTTACCCCCCCCTTCCCCTACAGTCCCCCCCCTACGCCCTTTACAGGCCCCCTATCGTCCGTCAATGACCCTACCCGTGGCACCCCCCCCTCACTACCTTGCCCCTCCAGCAATGGTGGCCCAAAATTTTCCCATGAATTCCCCATCCCGTAATGCACCCCGGAGGACCTTTCGAGGGGGATCAAGGGGTTTCCCCTGATGCAATCCCCCCCCTTTACCCCAAAAAATAAAATACATTACTACAGGGAGGGCAAGGAAATCTCCCCTGTCTTCGGTGCCTTGGGGTGTCCGCCGGCCTCCTCAGCAAGCCGCAGAAAAAGTGGGATCGCCCATGAACAGCGGCAAAAGGGGGGGCGCCCCCTAGCCGTTTGTCACCCCCCCCCCGTGTCCCCGCCCCGTCGTCCTCGCCCTTTACGCACGGGAGAGAGGGGGTCGGTTTTTAGGAGGGGTAAGGGGCGATCACCCCCCAAGGCCCGACCCCCCCCACCACAAAGCATGACGGGTTTCTCAATACCTCTGTCCCCCAGGGACCATATGGGTAAGCTTCACGCCGGCCACAATCTCTTGTTGACCCTTTATTTTCAAATTTAAAAACTGGGCTTGTATGGTTTTCGGATTCTTTTTAGTGTAACTCTTAAAGGGGGATGCCCAAGAGGGGAACGTCTTTTTTGTAGCTTGACATGTACATAAAAAAATAAGGAAAGTTTCAAGAGGCCCGGGGGAAAAATTTTAGTATTCCTTTTGCCCGACACGGTTACACCAATTGTAATTTCATTTAGAAGCCACATTTCCAGTAGAATGTGAGTTCATCACTGAAACAACTGAAATACTGTGGGGGATGTATGTTTTTCAGAAAAAAGTCCAAATTAGATAATGTTTTCTCAGAGTGCTGATTTTATACCTTTTTTTTCATGGGAAATTTTATTTTTGCAGCACTGGGGGGGGGGGCCGCCGGCTGTGACAGAGGGGGCCCCCAAAGGGCTGGCAGCGGCTGCAGCGGCAGCAGCAAATACAGCAGCGCCCCCGGCCAAGTGAAAAAAGCGCAAAAAGGAAAAAAAAAAAAAACCCCCGGGGGGAAATGACGGCCGGCCCGTCTTCCCGGGGAGGAAAAACCCACTGTGTGTTCTCCAAATAAGTGTTTTGGGGGTGGCTGGGGTAGACAGAGACAGAGTGATGGGCCCGGGCAAAGATCTCTATAGTGGGGTTACAAGGAGCTTTTTGTCAACCAAAAAGTCATGATTTCCCCAAAAAAATTCCAAATTTGGGTTTGGAATAAAACAAAAAAAGTTGGGCGGGGGAAAAGGCCCCCGCGGGGGTAAAATCCCTGGGAGAAAAAAGGAAAATGTTTGGGGAATACAAAGAAATGGTAGGGTGGGGTTTAACAGAAAATTTGGTTGGGAATTTTGTGATCAGGACTTATTGGGATTGATTTTTTTAGAATGTTCATTTAAGATAATTTTTTTGTGAATCCTTTTTTTCTTTCACAAAATTTTCTTATTTGTTTGGCATCAAAGGGAACAAATAATTTGACATGAAAAAAAAATATTTTCTATTTACTTGAATGATCCAAAAAATTAGTGAGTGCGGAGTGCAGTGATGAAGACTGATGAAAGACAGTGGGCGGGCAGGGGCTGATGAAAGACTGATGATGAAATTCCAGAAGGGAATAGGGAAAAAGGTTTTGGGGCCGTCAGGTGTGGGTTTTCCCTCAGGGCTGAGAGGGGGGGGGAGGGGTGGAATGGGTAATTATAAAAATTTTAAAAAATATTTTTAAAAAATAAAGGAAAAAAATTTTTTTAAAACAATCTTGGATTTGGGGAGGTGGGGCCCGGGGGTTTTGATTTTTATTCTAAAAATCAAAAATTTTCTTGGGGGAAAAAAAAAAAAATTCATTCAAAAAAAACTTTTCCTTTTAAACCAAAAATTAAAAAAAAAAACAAAATTTAAAAAAATAAAAAATAAAAACCCAAAAGGGTTCCCTTCGATAACCCCAAAAAACCTAAGAACAGAAAGTGGGATGATTAAATTTGGAATGTGCCCTTGGGGAACATGGGCCAAAAGTTTTTTTAAACCTTATTTCCCCTAAAGGAGGTCCCAAAAAAGGGTATTTATTACGGAAGTTGGACCCTTGGGCGTGGTGGGGCGGGGGGAGGGAGTTTTGTTGGGGGGTAACCAAGTTTCCCGGAAAACATGTAAGGGTTTTTGGGGGTGCTGTTTTGTGGAATTGGAGGGGGTGAAGGTTCCGGGCCCCATCCCTTCAAAAAATTAAAAACAAAATTTAAAAATTTTTTAACCCGGGTTTTTCTGTTTATTCCCCAAAAAAACTGTGGAGCCAATAAATTTTTATACCCTTTTGGTTGTCCCCCCACCATCGGAGGTCCAAACTTTGGGGTTTTACGAGGGTTTTGGCTGTTGTTTATTTGGGAAAAAAATTTGGGGTTTTGTACCGGGGGAACCAAACCAACCTTTCCTTGTGGGGCTTTTTGTGGCGAAGTTTAATGTAATCGAAACCCCCAAAAGTTTTCCATTTTTTAAGGGTTTTTGGGGTTCAAACTTTTGGAAGTCACATAGGTTTAATTTTGGTTGGGTTTTTAATTTGTATTCCCCCAAAGGGGGTTTCAGTTTTCCTTCCCAAATTTTGTTTCACCCCCTCCCCAAACCTTTTGTTTGGGGTTTCTTGAAAAAAAACCCCCCTTAATGTTTTTGAAAAAACCCAAATTTGTTTAAAAGGTTCTTTCATAAGGGAAAATTTTCAAAAAAGTACCCAAAGGCAAAAACCCAAATTTTGATTAAATTGAAATTTTTTTTTAAAACCCCCCAAAAGGAAAATCCCCCCTCAAATTCAAAATTTTTAAAAATTTAATTTTTTGGGAAAAAAGGAAACAAAGTTGATTTGATTTTAACAAAAGGAAAATTTGTTTTCAAACAAAAGCATACCCCCTCCCTTTTCTTGGGGAAAAAGGGAAAGCCCTCCCTTTTTAAACCCCTTTCCCGGCCCAAAATTTCCCTTTTCTATAAAAAAAATGGGATATTGTCGGCCCTAAAAATTTCGAAAAAATAACTTAAAATACCCAAAAAAGCTATCGACAAATATCCCAAACAGGTCTATCTATATAATATTGCTTATTTCACTAAAAATTTTCCCAATGGGGACCCCAAAATTTCAAAAGGAAATTTCGTTCTGGGGCTCAAGGGGTTAAATATTCCAAAGTCAAAGGGTAAAATTTGAATCAACCAGGAGTCCAAAATTTTGTCTGCCACATTCAAGGCCTTCCCAATAGCAGCCGTTTGGGGGTTTTTTTGAACTGAAAACCTTTATTCTCTTTTATAAGTTAATCCAGAAATTTATAGTCAATTTTTTATTACAGTCCCCCAGGAGATTAAAATTTTTTAAGCTCTTAAAGGGCTGATAAAGTGGGGGTGATTCCCAAAGGGCATTCTTTAAAGGTCTTAAAAGGGCATTCCCGAAGTAGGATCATTAAAAGGGGGTTGAAGGATATCCCCTTTCCTGCAGGGTTTTTTTAGCCCGGAGAGTTTAATCTTGTTTTTAGCTATTTTATGAAAAGTGTTAATCCAGGACTCAGAACTATTTTGTATGATGGGTATTTTTAAATAGAAGACATAAACCTTCAAGTTAGAGCCATCAGTGTTGTGTTGATAACCAAGGAGACTTCAGTGTTGGATAGTTGAGTGGCTGTGTGAGCCAAGTTTTTTTTGAAAATAATTTCAAAATACAAGAAAAGTTAAGATTGTTTATATTTTCACCCAATTATATTCAAAATGGTTTTTTTTCTGTTATTCTTATGTTTAATAACCTTCTATTGCAGGTGAAATTAGTGACGCAAACTGTGCAATGTGTGGTGGGCAAGTTTTTTCGATGTTGTTGCTTTGTGCACGACCAAACCACTCCCTGTGATCGTGAAGCAGGTGGAGGGAGTGACCCCTGCTGATGTCTTACACTGATGTAAGGCAATCATGATACTCTCTTTTTTCAGTCCAACATTTACATACTTCATTGTAATGCAATAATGATTATCTCTCTCCTCTTCTCTCTCTCTCTCTCCTCTCAACTTTATTGTAATGCAATAATGATTCTCTCCCTCTCTTCTTTCTCTCTTTTTTTCAGTCCACATTTACTTCATTGTAATGCATAATGATTTTCTCATTGTAATGCAATAATGATTTTCTCTCGCTCTCGCTCTCTCTCCCCTCTCTCTCTCTCTCCTCTCTTCTCTCTCTCTCTCCTCTCTCTCTCTCTCTCTCTCTCTTCTCTTTCTTGCCTCTCTCTCTCTCTCTCTCTCTTCACAATTTAGTTCATGACATATTTGTGGGGGTGGTCATTGTTGACAAATTCAATAACAAAATATCCCAAAGAATGGACGTGCATGTAGTCTGTAGGGTGCCAGGAGGGAGCGATGGTCCCGGAAAGGCTCAACACTTGCCCTCCTATCAAACCCAGGATGATATGTAATTTTTTTCTGAATGTAAATTGTTAATACACCGTGTTAATAATAATGTTAACTACCGATACAATGTCGAAAATGGTTACCCTAGATCAATAGACTTTTAAAATAGATAGTCAGTTAATCTTGGTTTACTTAGTAGAGTTGACGCTCATAGTCTCAAATTATTCATACAAGTTTCTACCCACAATTTTAAGGGATTTGAATAGTGAGAGATATCCATGATGGAAGGACTGTTGCATGAGTGTGCTAGCCTTTGTTGGACTTGATGAACATGAGCCCGCATTGCTACAGTCAATATCACTATAGCCCGCCACTGCACTAATGTCGCCAGGCGCCATATATTACGAATTTTAGCATCACTACAGACATTTTATGTGCCACTGAAGTCAGGTACATAATATAAACTACTGTGCATCCCTCTTCAGTGGCACTTTACAAGTCTGTAGTGATGCTAAAATTCGTAATATATGGTGCCTGGCGACATTAGTCAGTGGCGACTATAGTGTTAGTTAACATACAAAATTTGTGCCGAGAAGGCTGAATGAGGACGAGAAGGCACATCGCATTGCAGTTTTCAGGGAGCTAAAAGGGGCAAATCAGAGATGACCTCAACCCTATCCAAGGTCACGGCTGTTGGTGAGTCACGGGTTATGACCAAAAAACCTTCTACAATAGGGGCTATTATTTAAATTTATTTATTACTTATTAAATTACAATTTTATTAACCCCTTCACGCCCAGATCTTTCCTTGCTATAAAAAAATGTTTGTTAGCCAAAAAAATAACGAAAAGTGACTAAATTTATACCAAATTTAACTCCCTAGGTAGTGATACTAAACAGGTCATATCTCTAAAATATTGCTTTATCACTAAAAATTGTCTAATGGTACCCAAATTACAATGGAAATTACGTTATGGGTCTCAAGGGGTTAAATTAAGTTTTAGGTAACTATTAAATGCCTACCGTAGAGGGTTTTGGTTATCCCCACGCGAGCAGCAGTCGTTGCAGGGGAAGTCTTAATTCCGTTCATCTAGGCAGGAATAATCAAGTCGTTCACAGCAATGTCAAATCCATAGATCTAGAAATATCTATGAGATTAAGGATGAGATGCTGAAGAGCAGGGATGCATGAAATGTAAAATGATAAAGGCGGAATTGCTGCAGACGTTTGGGTAAGAGGACCCGAGGGGGACAGTTAAAGCCACACGAGGTCGTGGCTCGCAGGACATTAAATTTAAATTTTGCTGACGAAAATGGACTGGCGAAGTTGCGAGCAACGGGTCGTGGTTGGTGATTCGTATGGACGGGGAGTCAGGGGGTAGTTGATAAGTAATGGAAACTGAATTGAAAATAGTAATAATAATATAAGATGGGTTAATATAAAAAAAAAGTAATGATATAAAAACAACTGATAAAAAAATAGCAATAACGTGATGAAAGAAAGCAATACAACAACAAAAATATAAAAAAAACATGATAAAAACGCAATAACGATAAAAGATAGCAATATCATTATAAAATAGTAATAATTTATGTTAAAAATAGCAATAATGATGTAAAATTAGCATAATATACTAGCTAACAAAACCTATTATATCAAAGGGGCATTTTAGGCTCGTAGCTTTTTAGTCGAGGCTGGTGGGCGTGGTGGCGGCGAGGCAAATTGAGTCACGAACTTCATTACGATGTTGTGCCAATTTGGGAGGCACGGACGACTGCCCGGGCTGTGTGGAAGGTAATTTAGGGTGGTAGGGAGGAGGAGGTCATTAATGAAGTAGGAATCAAGGCAGGGAAGGCCCTAGGAGGAGTGTTATTGGGATCTCTGTCAGACTGCCGAATGTCAGAATGTGTTTTGCAAGTCATCCATCTTTGTAGTGGTAACGGGTGGTGCCTGCAGCTGTCTGTCAGCAAGCAGGTTCTGTGGGCCGCCTCTATGGCAGCATGGCCAACGTCACCATCCGTGGGTGGCACTAAAAAAGAAGTAGAAGGTGGTACCTGGAACTGTCGCCAATAGGAATTTTCGCTGACGTCGGCGAGTATTCCTATTTTCGGCTTGATTCTTGATCTTGATCTTGATTTGGGAGTCACCAGCAGATGCTGTCAGTGAAGCCTTTGGTCCGGCGTTCTCCCACACACGTAATCTGTTGGGAGGGAAGCAAAAGGGGGAAGCAAAACTAGGGATTTCTTTTTCCCCTCCTTCCTCTCTCTGCATCACATTCATACGGGTTCCCCATCACTGAGGGGCCCCCTGCCTCTCATGCTCTCTCCTACGTGCTCTCCAAGAGTTCTCCAAGAATTCTTTTACACTCAATCACACGACTGTCACTCCTCCACTCAGCACACAACCCCAGCAGGTACTCCATCTCCACTCTCCTGTCTCTCATCTCTCGCCATTCTTCCACTCCGACCTCTCCTACCACTACCTCCAACATCTTTGTTCTAGCATACTCATACCGTTCACATTCCAGCATCAAGTGCTCCACGGTTTCATCCACTCCTGTCCACACACATCTCACACACCTTGCTGCCACCATTCTTCCATCTGTACATACGACTATTTACCTCCAGCGACTTTGTCCTGGCTCTGAAGAGTAGGTCCCCTCCATAGCCACCATTATAGAACCTTTCATACCGTGGCTGGTCCTTTCTCCTGTACCATTCCAGTGTTGATTCTCACTCATTCCCCTCAGCCATTCTTCTTTCCCTTTCTCGTTTCCACTCTCCTATTTATTTCCTTTTTGCATACAGCCATACTCCCATGTCTCATCACTCCTGTCACAAACATTCCCAGTTCACCTGTCCATCTTTCGACAGTTCCAGTCCTTGATCTTGATATTACAACATCCATTATTTCGCCTCACTCGTCACCACTCTCACTAGTTTATCACTGACTATTTCTGGCAGTGTGCGATGCATTCTGCCAGGGGCAGGGACGCACACTATTCTGTGAAGTGCATTTTTGCTGTGAAGTGCATTTTTTAAAAGTGCATATTTGGAAGTGCATTTGGTAAATTTCCAGATGAACACCGAACTTCCTTTGGTGGACGAAAACAATTTTTGTTTCTGGTGAGTTTTGATGTGTTTTGAATGTATCTGCTAACCGTTTCTGTCGCAATTTTTTTTTTTTTTTTTTTTTTTTTTTTTTTTGTGGGGGCAAAAATGACAAAAAACAAACAAAAACAAAACTAAACCGAACCAAACCTATACCGAACCGAACCTAACCTTACCTAACCTAACCTAACCTAACCATTACCTAACTAAAAAAAACAAAAAGACCAACAACCTTTATCTAAAAAAAGAAGCGACAGAAATGGTTAGGAGATTAATAAAAAACACATAAAAACTCACCAGAAAAATGGTTTCGTCCACCTAAGGAAGTTCAGTGTTCCTCTGGAATAATGCCGTGCATTTTTTGGAAGTGCATTTTTTTGGAAGTGCATTTTTTTTGGAAGTGCATTTTTTTTGGAAGTGCATTTTTTTTTGGAAGTGCATTTTTTTGGAAGTGCATTTTTTTGGAAGTGCATTTTTTTGGAAAGTGCATTTGGAAATATTTTGGAACTCATCCTTCCTTCGGCTTTGACTGAAATGAAATACCGCACTGTATTGTATGCTTATTGTACTTCACATCTTAAAGGTTCCAGCGTGCGCTCAGCCTTGGTTAACCCACACGGCCGCTATGAAATATGAGGTGCCTCAAAAAATTCTAAGTCCATTTAGGTTAGGTTAGGTTAGGTTAGGTATACTGTGTGGTTAAGGTCAGTTAGGTTGGTTAGGTATACTTTGTGGTTAGGTTAGGTATACTTTGTGGTTAGGTTAGGTTAGGTTAGGTATACTTTGTGGTTAAGGTTAGGTTAGGTTAGGTATACTTTGTGGTTAAGGTTAGGTTAGGTTAGGTTAGGTATACTTTGTGGTTAAGGTTAGGTTACTTTGTGGTTTAGGTTAGGTTAGGTATACTTTGTGGTTAAGGTTAGGTTAGGTATACTTTGTGGTTAAGGTTAGTTAGGTTAGGTATACTTTGTGGTTAAGGTTAGGTTAGGTTAGATTAGGTATACTTTGTGGTTAAGGTTAGGTTAGGTTAGATTTTTACATAGTGACTTTGATGATTTTTTTTTGGAGCCATAAATCACTTATATTTGCTTCCCCCACCCAAAAACCCCGTATTCCCGCCAGTTCCCCAGGCTTGTTGGCTATAGGGAAGAAAAAAAGATAGGGGTGAAGGACTTCTTCCAAAGTTTTACGTGCATTTTTTTTTTGGGGAAGTGCAGTTTTTTGGGAAGTGCTTTTTAGAAGTGCTTTTTTTTTGGAAGTGATTTTTTTGGGAAGTCATTTTTTTGAGTGCATTTATTTAGAAGTGCTTTTTTTTTGGAAGTGCTTGGAGTTTTGGTTAAAACTGATATTTACCTTTTTTTATAGTTTAGATAATATTCCGCAGGATTTGGGGCTTTTGGTGATGGTAAAGTAGTACCTAACATGTTCCTTCCAAAATGTAATTTTTTCAGTAGTAGCTTTGGTTTTTTACAGGGCCGAGTCTTGGCTATCATTTGGCCCATTTTGTGTTGTTACCCCGGGTTTACTTGGAGGCATTTTGGGGCCCCTCCCCTCCCATGGCATC
Source organism: Chionoecetes opilio (assembly GCA_016584305.1). Classification (NCBI taxonomy): domain Eukaryota; kingdom Metazoa; phylum Arthropoda; class Malacostraca; order Decapoda; family Majidae; genus Chionoecetes; species Chionoecetes opilio. Next base: position 17,155 of record JACEEZ010009097.1, read on the forward strand.
AGAAGCACACAGGCGACGGGGGGACGCCTCAAAACGGTACATGGAGAAATGGGGGAATCTCGGGGAGAGGTTGAGCCATGGGGGCAAGAAAAAATTTTTCATTATGGTATTTAGTGATCCTTTATTTAAAGAACATAAAAACAAAGGAACTACAAGGGGCCCGCGGGCCTACCCCGGGTGGGTTCCTTCACCTAACACACCTACACCCCCTTTTCATCCCATCCATAAACCACCACTCCCCTTTAAAGCCCCCAAGATCACACTAACTACCTGCTCTGAGACCATTCCTTTTCATTCACCCCCTTTTTGTAAACCATTTTTTTCCCTATTTCCTTTCTAAATCTACCTTTTTTCCCGCTTGAATCCTTTAAATCTTTTCTACCCGGGTTAAAACCCGTAAGAACTTTTCCAACTCTTTTTTTAAAAAACCCCTTTTACCCCTTTAAAAACTTCTATCAATGCCTTTTCTCGCTCTCTCGAGGGTGAATTTTAAAATCAATCCTTTCTCATAACAAAATTACGCATCCCCTTGTAAATTTTTGGTTCCTTCTCTCATTTTTCTAACAACACTATACCCCTCCTGAAAATATGGAGAAAAAACTGAAGGCATTCTAGGTGGGGCCTGATAAGCCGATAAAGCTTTAAAATAACTTCTGCCCACTTCACTTTAACATTTCTGGAAAGGGAACCCAAATACTCTATTACTCTTTTTCGGGCCTCAAACTTGTTTTTGGTGGGAGGTCTGGGCCTCACCCTCCTCTAAGATTTTTTTCCCCTTCTATTTTTTCAGCGGATACATTGCTTATGGTGCATCATTACCAGGGTTTTTTCTACCACATTCATAACGCTAACATTTATCAATATTAAATTCCATTGCCATCGGGACTCCCACTCTTTAAAGTTTATCAAAAGTCTCCCTGAAATATTTTTTTACGTCGCTGTGATCCAAAAACCCTCCTAACTTATTCATCAAAAAACTTGCTGATATCACTGCAACCCCATATCCAAGTGTTGATGTAAAAAAAAAATAGTAAGGGGCCCCCAAAAACGCCCTTTGGAACTCCACTTGTCACCGTCCCCTTTCAGTTTTGGGAAAAACCCTTTAATTGTAACCCTTTGTTCCCTATTACTTACCCAAAACTCGGCCCCAATGAAAAACCCTTCCCAAAATCTTTTACCATGGCCCTAACCTTTTTAAGAGTCGCTGTGGGGGTATTTTGTCAAATGCCTTACAAAAGTCCAGATAATTATTCAAAACCTTATAAATTACTGCCGTCTCATAAACTTTCCTAAAAAAAATTCAAAAAATTTGGGTGAGACATGACCTACCCTTGGGGAATCCATGTTGTGAATCAGGACAAACTGTTTATCAAAGTGCTCTCTAATTTTTTTTGCAATAATAGATTCCCCAAAAAATTTTCCCACCACTGATTTTAGATTTACGGGTCGATAATTTGCTTTAGTCCCTGTCCCCCCTTCAAAAATTAACACATTTCCCTTTTTCCTCCACAATAATGGCACATCGCCTATCTCAACCGATTTCCTAAAAATGTGCACAAACGACTCACTAAAAACCCCCTTTGCATTTTTTAATACCCGGGGATAACTTCTCTGGTCCTGGCGTTTTAAATTTTTCATTTTTCTATACCCTCCTCCCCCCATTTCCCTAGTTTCCAATATTTTTGATTTTCCCTCCCCCGCTTCCTTTAAACATTTTTTTCCTATCAGGTATCGCTGGTATCCTCCTCCGTAAAAAAAACTAAAGAAATAATCTTTTAGACTCCAAAACCACATATCCTCATCCGTATTTAAGACCCCCCCTGTCCTGACTTAAAAGGGCCCCGGCTAATTCCCTTTGTTTTGTTTTTAAAACCTGATAGAACCCCTTTGGGCCCCTTTTCCCCTTTTCTGCTTTTTAATCTCATAATTGTTCTTAGCACTCGAGTTAATTTTTTCATTTCCTCCCATCACGTTAACTGTTTTTTGTTTACCAATCCTCCTTAAAACCTTAAAAAATGTTTCTTTTTACCCAAAGTTGTGTTTTAATTTGGGGTCTCCATTTTGGATCATTTTTTCGGGACCTTATTTCCCAAAGGAATATTTTTTTTCTGCCGTAAAATTATTTTCCCTTAAAAAATGAGGTAAAATCCTCCTCATCCGACCTCATTTCCCCCTTCCCTACCTCTAATTCCCTCCTCAGCCCTGACCTCACTTCCCTTCAAACCCCGCTCAAATTTTTCCCCTCACCCCTCGCCTCACTACCATTCTACCGCGCCAATTTACCTCCAGGTGCCTTCCAAAACCCTTCATAATTCCTTTTCCAGCTGTCATCCCCCTTTCCCTGGGAAAATTTCTTCTCCACCCACCCTCTTATTAATACCCTCCGGGGGTTCTTCTTAATCCCGCATAATTGGGCCTTTCTAAAATTGGTATTCGATCCTATTGCCCTTAATTTTCCAAACTTCCTTTTTAAGCTAAATCTAATTCATAATGGGCTATTATCAAATTTCCCCCCCCCGACCTCCACATTTTTAACAAAAATGTCTTATTTGTACAATAGATCTAAAATATTATCCCTAGTGGGGCCCTTTGTTGCTTGACTTGGAATTTACCGGATTTTTTTAACAATTCATTGCATCGCGTCACCTATGATTAAACCCCCAGTCTATACCCTAAGTTTAAAATTCCCACCAGCAAAAATGTTATATCTGCGGGCCTTTTTTTATTTCTTCCATATAGGGAGTAAATCCTTTACATAAGTTTGGGGGCCTTACACTACACCCCAAAACCATTTCTCGTTCCTCCGTCCTTACCCATATAGACTCTATCTGTCATCTGTTTTTATAACATTGGAAAACACAACACTCAATGCATCTTTTGCTAAAGCGCAATTTTCCCCCTCCCCTGCCTACTTTTGTCCTTGTGAAATACTTTCCCCCAGCTATCCGACTTCCGGATCGAATACCTTTCCTACTACCCCCATGTTTCTGTTAATGCATTATATAAAATCCTCTAAAAATATTTTTCCCTCTCAGAAATCTACTTTTTAAAAAACTCCTACATTTTTGTATAGTAAAAACCTTCAGCAACCCTCTTTTTTTTTGTAAATTTTTCCCTTTATCTTTAACTAACCCCCTTCCCTCTCTCTTTAGAAATTTTATTCCCCCTTCTAAAATCCTCCTAGTGTCCATTTTTTGTCGTGGTTTTTTTCATTTTAGTGTTTTCGATTGTTTGATTAGAGAGGCTGATTTTATATTTTTTTTATGTTTTTGAGTTTTTTTATGGTGCCTTTTGTCCTCCGCCTTCCCTATTTTGCCTTTCCCCCCCTATCCTACCGTTTCCCAAAATTTTTACCCCTTTTTATCCAAACTTGCCTTACCTCCCCCACCCATCCTACCTTACCCCCCCTCACGCTAGACTTCCCCAAACTTTTCCCATTATTTACCCAACCTGTCGCCCCACCACAGTGCCGTTTTACCCTTTTTTGGGAGCCCTTTTTGTAAAACTTTTCAGGGGGTTTCCAAGCCCTCAAAGGGTGTTCCGGGGGCCATCTTTAATATTGAATACATCAATTTGGGGGCCTTAAGAGGAAAAAGAATAATTATAAAAAAAGAAAAAATTTGTCAGTTTGGGGGAAACTTGGTGGTTTCGGGGGCCCTGTGCAACCGTGTAGTTCCATATACAGAAAGGGCCCTGCCCCCATCATCATCAAAAATCAGAAATTAAAGTAGAACCCACATAGTCTTTCATTATATCTTGTGAGTACGCCATAAGATCATAAGTACCAAAACTTGAATTGCGGAAAAAATATGTGTGATAGTACTGCATTGCTCTGAACCCCCGCCCCGACCCCCATCTTCCCATTTTTCCCCTTTAAAAAAAAACTTAGCTATATTGGGTATATCCATTGTATTAATGATGGCAAAAATTAAAAAATAAATAAATTATAACCCCCTTAACTATGTCAGGATTAAGGGTTACATTTATCCCTGGAGTTGAAAAAATCCCTTTTTTTTTAGGAGTGTTTTACACGTTTAAAAAAGAATCTTCCCTCCCAAAATATAGGGAAAAGAAGCAACAAATTACACAAAACCTTTTTTTCCCGGACTAATGGGGGCACATGGCCCGGGAACCGCAAACCCCCGGAATCGCAAGCCCGGGGCCCCATTACTCCCCCCGGACATTTATCCTACCTAGTATTTACTGCCCGGGGCAACCCCCAACACACTCCCCGCCCCGGACTTTTTGTCACTTTTTTGTTGTTTTTGTGCGCGAGAATCCCTTGGGGAACACTATGAGCCCTGGGTGAGCCATGTGTTCACAGGCCTGTAGTTGACCTTCTTCCCTCGGGAAGGCACAGGTGAGGCGGGTGAAGCGTGTTGCCCGGGGGGGGGGGTGGGTCTTGGGGGGGGGAGGGGGGTTGTGTGTACCCCCAAAGTAAAAAATACACCCCTGGGCATTTTGACACCTGGCGGGGCGGACACGACCAGGGGTGACAGGGACGCTCGGGGCCCCGGACCCAAAAATTTGTCAATATACGGACGGACCAGGCATTATCCGGACTCTGCATATCCCGGACCTCTGATTTTGACCGGGAATCCATATCGGGAAAAGGAGGTCCGGGAAAACGAGGGTTGTGTGTACTTGTTACCTGACTTCCTGCTTGACAAATCACTATTACATCTAAAATCACCCCTTATTTTGAAGCTCATTTATATAGGATTAAAAGGGTTATTAAACAACTTTGTCTTTAAACTATCTTCTACTATCCTTTTTTTACAGATATCTATCATCCTTTCTACGTAATCTATCTATCTCTTTTTCAGTATTTTATTTTTCTTTTCTACGTATATCTATCGATCTCCCTTTTACAGTAATCTATCTATCTCCCTTTTTACAGTATATTATCTCTCTTTCACATTTTATCTATCTATCTCTCTTTCCAAAATAAAAATCTATCTCTCTTTCTACAGTATATCTCTTTCTTGTATATTATCATTTTTCTCTCTTTTACAGTATATCTATATCTATCTCGATCTATATCTATCAACATTGGCTGTCCTCCCAGATTTCCAGTACAGATACATTTTTACTTAATTTATCCTTCTTGTTATCTCCTCCTTCACTCTCCCCGGTGTCCAAACCATCCCATAAGAGTGCTGCACCTCACTTTTTTACCACCGTGTGAGGGAGTGCGCAGAAAGCTCATACGAACTCCGAACTTTTACGGTGCGAGTAAAAAAAACCCAAAAGTTACTAGTAGTGAAATTTTAAAAGTTGAATAAGTTACCCATTTGGGGCCTATTAAAAAACGGGCACAATTTGAAAACAAAGAGAAAAAAATTTTAACACAAGCTGGACTCCGGTCCCTATGTCGTATCCTTATTAAACTGGGGGGGGTTTTTTTGTTGGTAGGGAAATTTTTTGAATATCAAAGTTCTCTTATGTTGTTTTTCCGTTACTATTTTGTGATGGTTTATGTTTCCCTCAAGATCTTTTCCTTTTCTTTTATATCTATATCAGTGCTTTTTTGGGAGGTTCTGAGGTTTTATTTGATAGTTGTGTATTCACTGTATCCATGCCCCTGTCCCACTAAAACCATGATAGTTTTTTGAGGCCCTTATTTTTTCTAGACATTTTTTAATCTTTTATATTTCCCTTTTTTCCTCCACTTTTTAATGTTTTTAAATCAGAATTGTGGGTGGTTTATTGGGGTTGGGGTCGTGACTGGGGGCCCCAATGTTGTGCCTCCCAGATACCGAATGTGCTTTTTAAAATCATAAAATCTTTTAAATCATTTAGGAAGTTTTGCTATAAATTTGAGGGTTAGTTTTTTTTTTTACAAATGATACTATTTTACTGCGCCTTAGGGGTGTTTTAAATTTTCTTTTAATTTTTATTTGACCATTTTGAGGTGCTATGCGAAGTTTATCCACAAAAATAAATTATTTTTTTTTTTAAACTAGAAAACCCTAGTTTTTGTTTTGTTTTGCTGCCAATGAAATCTATAGTTTTAGGACTTCTGCTTGCAGCTTATAGCAACCCGGTTCTAAGTCTGGTTAAAATTTCCCCAATAAAAAAAATTTCCTATATGTGGACTTCCTTTAAAGGAGGAATGTATTTTTAACCCCTTTAGGCCCAGAAAGTAAATTCCCCTTGAAATTTGGGTACCATTAGACGATTGTAAGGGATATAACAATTTTTAAAAGATATGACAAGTATAGTTTTTTGTCCATTTTGTTAATTTTAGTATATGAAGCTACTTTTCGTAATTTTAAGGCTAAAAACAGGATTTTATGTAGCGAAGGAAAGATCTGGGGGGTGAAGGGGTTAAAGCAATAAAGCAAAATATATGATACTACCAAGCGTGATATTGTAAGATTAATAAAAAACATTGTTGGATTTAAAAAAATTGTAAAGAAAAGGAATTTTTGTTTTTGGAAAATGGTAAAAACACCCCCCCACCCCCCGTAACGTTTTTTTTTTCATTTTCTCACCGTCCAGTGGTTTGGGGTGCGTACAACACCCCGCAGGTCAATATGAACACTTTTGGGATTATTGGCTTAAACCTATTTAATGTCACGTCATGACGGGGGGCACGTCAAAAAGCTTACGGCGGATTGGCTAGCCCCGGGGTTATGGACTCGCTCGGGGATTTTGGCGTTGTCGGTACCTGTGAGGATAAAAATCCATCTTCAAATCGCTTTTGATCCCTGTCTGCTTATGGTTTTTGAGACATGGAAAATAAAAAGTGACTTGAAGAGACGAAACAATGCCTTTGGAAAAGTGTCTTCGCAGAATCATGGGGGATCGCTGGGGATTAAGTGTCAAAACAGTGATTGCACCGTAGCTGAATTTAGGCCCATTTCCTGCAAGTAGTCAGCGCCAACTTTGGGGTATATGGGGAGTGGCACGTACCCTGAAACCGATCCTTCCACGGTTGTTTCTGAAGAGCAATCCGCGTGGAGGGGGCCAAGGGGGGGCCCCAAGGCTCGTGGGGTGGGGGGGTTTATTTTTTGTCGGAGTTTCTTGGGATGGGAAGGAGCCTGCTGGGAACTCGCCGCGTGGTGACCCCCCCGGGGTGGCGTCGTAGGGGGGCGACGGACGCCCCCCCGGGGTTGCCCCATGATTTTTCCTTTGGGAAAAGCATGAAAAATTGAGCTGAAATAATTCTGTAGTTTTTGTAAACACATGGTTTTTCTGTGCTTAAAAGGTTCTAGGTTTTTTCATGATAAAAAATATTCTATAGAAACTGAATACATAGTTTGTTGCATTTGTTTCCCAAGCTTCAGGATGGGATTGCAGAAGTGTTAAATGTGTACTATTTTTAGATCCGGCCATGCAACAGGGGACACCATAAGAAAAACGAGGAAGCTAACAAGAGGCCCGAGTCCCACACGGGTAGTTCCTGTATACCATCTCCCAAAACACAATTTTTTTTGTGCCTGTGTGTGTGTGTTGTGTGGGTGCTCCAGTCATCCCGGTAAAAACTGTCCCAATCTGCCTTAATCCCGCTGGAATACATTTTTTTTTTTTTCTTTCTCTGGGGACTTCTACTTCCACCCCCTGAATATGTCATTGACAATTTATCTAACTTTAACCCCTTCATGCCCGATCTTTCCTTTGCTATAAAAAAAATTCTTGTTTTGCCTAAAAATTTCGGAAAGGAACTGAAACTCCAATTTTATCGACAAGGATCTAACGGTCTATCTTAAAATTTGCATATATTCACTAAGAAAAGTCAAAGGGCCCCCCATTACAAGAAAAATTACGTTTTGGGGCTCGGGGTTAAACGAATGGGGTATCCCCTTGATGCGTTTTCGTAAGATTTTTAAAATTTTTGTTTAACTTTTGCCCTTTGGGGGGCATCGATGTCTTGCACTCCCAGCTCAGCTCACGCAATTTCTGATCAAATGTTAGGCCCCTATTGCGAGTAGTTGTCGTGGGGCGGCCGCCGTTCCCTCCAAAGCTGAAAAAAAGGGCGCGGCGGGGAAAACCCGATACTTATCCAGTCTTTAACCCCAAAATCCGCCCAGATCTTTCCCTTGCTGTATAAATGGTCTGTTGTTAGCCATAAAATTTCAAAAAAGTAACTTAATATAACCAAATTTTGCTAGTGGGCAAAAGGGTAAAACAGGTTTAAACTAAAGAATATTGCTTAAAAAATTTATGAAAATAGTCAATGTGGCCAAAATTTCAAAGGAAATTTCTTTGGGGCTCGAGGGGTTAAGATGGTTTTCATTTTTTACCAGAAAAAAACGATGCCGTTTTGCAGAAACTTTATTAGCACCATAATTTCAAGTGTTTAAGTCTATGCAACAAAAAAAAAGTAATAGGGAAATGCTGTGTAATTAAAAAAATCGCCTTGTTTTGAAAATTAATTTTAGATAGCAATGATAAAGAAATTTTAAAATAAAGGAGTTGTCTTAGGTTTGTAAAACAATGAAAGTTAAACATAACAGTTAAAAACCCTCATAACTCGGCACGATAGGGTCCGGCCCCTTTCCGATTTTTTCGATATGCCAATTATGCAAAAAGCGTCCTTTTATATAGGTAAAAAATAAAAAAAATAAAAAATAAAAAAGTAAAACAGTACGTCACATACATACTGTATTTCAAGTGTTTGCTCCACACGCAAGGGTGTCTCCCAGGGAAAGGGGAAAAAATTTAAGAGCTGACCTGCAGGGAAAAAGGGTCAAAAAAACAAAAACAAAAAGCTTTTATGCACTGAGGATTGCCGGGGAACAAAGAGCAGTTATAACGGGCAATATGCCGGAACATATTTTTTTTTCCGACTTTCTGTTTACATGTTCACACAAGAGGTTTTGAGGGCATGATATGCCGAGTGAAAAACCAAGAGATTGCAGTTTAGGGGAGGCGGTAGCAGAGTGGGTCACCGGGTGGCGTTCACGAAGACACGAGTTCGATCCCGAGTGAGACCCATAAATCCACTTAAAATCTTTCTGCACCGTCGAGTGGCTTAAGAACACCCACATGCCCTGTCCATTAACTCTACCTTCGACTGCGAGTGCATCGGAGGACACAGGGGGGCGGCATGAGCCTCTAATCACAGAGCGTCACTATAAAAAATCCTGCTGCGCCACCACGGCGAGGGCCAACCATCATAGCCCTCAAAGTGAGCCTCCAGGGCCTACCATCTGAGCCCTGGAGGTCACTGCCTACAGGTTACTATAGACATAGATGTAAAAAAAACAAAAAAAGAATGAAAAAAAAAACAAAAACTTTGTCTTTGCCTTGCCGAGTTATATCAAATTCCGAGTTATACAATGCCGAGTTATAAGGCTTTTACTGTACTGTATAAACTATTTATGTGGATTTATTCCATTCTGTCTGCCACTAATTAGCACATACTATTTGCAAACATTGGAAGCATGTAATACCGTCAATCAGATTGTCAGGACGGTGGAAGTGTTGCCGATACTTATTGAACAAATTCCATATGATTGCCACAGCCAGTACTTATAACATGCTTGGAACTCTTTACAAGTATTTGGGAAATTTGATTTACCAAATTTTATCGGTGAGCAGGAGGAAAATGAAATAAGCAGGGCTACAAAATAGTATAATTCTGCTGTTAAATTTTATTAATAAAGTTTTTCTAACACAATATTGTTTTTCAGTTACAATTCTGCTGTACAGTGACAGGGGAGCTCCAGCCTGTGGACTCAAACACTGTGGAAGAGGGAGTTTTTCTCCACCTGGTGCACGGCGCCTGGAATGTGGAGGTAGTCTTTTAACCTCTTCACGCCCAGATCTTTCCTTTGCTATATAAAATTGTATGTTGTCGAGTCATAAAATAACAAAAAGTATAACCTCTTCACGCCCAGATCTTTCCTTTGCTATATAAAATTGTATGTTGTCGAGTCATAAATACAAAAAGTATAACCTCTTCAGCCCAGATCTTTCCTTTGCTATATAAATTTATGTTTGTCGAGTCATAAAATAACAAAAAGTATAACCTCTTCACGCCACAGTCTTCCTTTGCTATATAAAATTGTATGTTGTCGAGTCATAAAATAACAAAAAGTATCTGAATATACCAAATTAGTTAGTGGACAAGGATACTAAACAGGTCATATCTATAAAATATTGCTGATATTCACTAAAAATCGTCTAATGGTGACCAAATTACAATGGAAATCAAGTTCTGGGTCTCAAGGGGTTAATTTTGTGTTGTGTGGGCCCTTCATCCTGGGCGGGGCGGGGAAACCGGGGGACCTCATTGCCTTTTTTTTTATTCATATTTTTCATAAACACTTTTGGATTATTTTGGGTACTCAAAAATTTTCCCCTCAAATGAACACGGGTAAAAAATAAATGTTATTTAACTGTTGTACTATTTGCAGATCAGGGAAAGGGCGAGCAGCCGTCACAGATCCACCGTCCCCCTTGCAATACAACGTGCTGACGGGGATCCTTCGGGGTGTAAGGTGACTATTTATTCAATTTCTTTGCCCTCGAAATTCAGCTCTTGAAATACAGTAATATTTATTTTGTCATTTTATTTAATTATTAAAAATAGAGATAATTGTTCTTTATCACGGGGCAGTTGTTATGTGGGAAAAACTATGGAGGCGTTGTCGGGAGAAAAACTATGGGAGTTAAATACATACAAAACTAGTTTATGAATTTGCCCCAAATTTTTTTTTGACAATGTTGCAAATGATTTTCAACTAATGTTCCAGTACGAAATGCAACAACCCGTGATAAAGGACTCGGTACATGCAGTACAGTATACTTATATCCATAGCATCATCTGCATTCGAAAAGTCCCCCAAAAACTTTATAAATGTTTTGACTCGTACTGGGAATTCATGTTGCTACAGTAAATATTGCATAATCTCTTAGGACAATTTATTAAATTTAAAACTGGGGAACAATTTGAAAAAAAAAAAAATTTTTGAGTTATTTTTTTAGCTTTTTTTGGGACTAAAATTGGCATGCTGTTTCCAAATCGTATCAGTTTTTTTCTAGCACGTCAAGGGTTTTTTCTCCACAGCTTACCCCCAGATAAGAAAAATTCCACTTGGAGCTGTAAAAAAACTTCCCAGCTGTTACGATTGACTAATGAGAGCTATGTGGCACTTTTTTTGTGCATTTAAAATTTGGACTGCGGTGAGAGGTGTGTGCAGCCCCCCAAATAGTCATACTACCAATATCTGCAAACAAAAGCTAGGATGTAGGAATTAGGGGGATTTGTTAGGGCTTTTCTCTTCCCCTTGTAAAAAAAACCTTTAATTTCTATTTCGTTTTATGCGTTTTTTTTTTTTTTTCAAAGCTTGTAACTATTCCACTTGGGTTTTTTTATTTACATGGTAAAATTTTTCTTTTGTTTCAGATCAGTCTGCTCCTGCTACTCTCTCGTAAATCCAAAAAAAACCCTGACCCCTTTCCCGCTAAAATTGGGGTAGTTTCACCTTTAAAAGTCAGGGGGCAAGCTCAGCTTTTTTGTAAAACAACTATTTCGCATATTTTAAAGTAAAACTCGGTGATCAGAAAAGCTAGGGCCCCCTCACAAAGTGTAAAGCAGTGTGTTGAGAGATTATGGATGTGGCCCAAAAGGGAAACGTGAAAAGTTGGCTTTTGGTATCCCCATTTTTTGGGCGAGAGAAAAAGACTTTCCCAAAGACTTTTACTTTTTTTTAGTGAAAACATCAGGATTTAAAAAGAAAAATAAAAGTAAAATAGAATATCCTAATCTACCTCAGCATAAGACCAATCCTCTTCAGCTAAAATTCCAGTGCTAGTTTTCGAAAAACACCTCCTCTAGAAGATCTGAGGATGTTGAAAAACGCATGACAGCAATGATGCAGATTTTGACATTCCGAGGTTCATTTCGTAGGGATTTGACGACGATTTGAACCAAAAAGTTCAGAAATATAGCATAAAGACTAAAATGGAAAAAACAATTTGAACAAGGAGTGAAGGTATCTACTTTCAAACCAGAGAAAGTACATTTCGCAGTACTTTCGAATGCCAGTGGTTTTTGTTTTGCCAAACATTCCCGGTTTACTGAAGGGTTAGGGCTTTCAATCTACAAACCAAATGAATGGCGATTGTTTATTGATGCTCAAAACGGGGCTTTAAATGTGTCCTACACAAAGGCAATTTGTTTGGCGCAGTCCTATTTGGGGATTCGGTCTGTCTTTGGAAGAATATGGAATTAAAAAGAGTCATTTAGTTTTGCAATATGACAACACAATTTTGGGTCATCTGTTTGACTTTAAAAGGGGGTCCTTCTTCTTGGTCAACAAAGGGGTACACAAAATTCCCTGCTTTTTCTGTTGTGGGTAGCAAGTCGAGAAAGATTTGGGTTCAGACAATTTTCCTCCCAGATCTGATCTTAAAAAACCCGGGGGTCCTAAATTGTAATACCCCTTTTGACAGGAAGAAAATAGTATTTTCCCACCTCTGCACAAAAACTAGGGGTTTTGAAACCCAAATTTTTAAAAGCATTGTCAACTGATGGGGACTTTTTAAGTACATCATCTTTGGCATTTCCTGGACTGTCAATTTAAAAAATCAAAGGGCCCCTGTGTTTGATGGTCCCAAATTGACAGCTCATCAAAGATGAACATTTCAAGGTACTATGTCAGACCTTGAAAAAAATGCTTTGGGTATCATTCAAAGACGTCGTCAAGAACTTTCTTGGAATACACGTGCAATATTACCAGAAATTTTTCGAAATATTGGAGAGCTACAAACGCTTGGGTTTCAACATGAGTATTAAAGTACATTTTTTGTAGCCATCTTGCCAACTTTCCGGGGAAAATTTGGTGCTGTACGACGAGCAAAGGTGAAATTTTACCAAGATTTAAGGTTTTTGGAAGAACGTTTCCGGGTAGAGGGATGTGCATATGGGCTGATATTTTTGGAGCTAAACGCGTAGTTCAAGTTAACACTCCCGACAAAACTAAACTAAATTTTTTCCTTAAATGCACACAATTATAGCCATCCTTTCTAAAAAAAATGATAATGTTAAATAAACATTCACTGAGATCAGTTTTGGGTTCAGCACCCAAAAATTTCTTAATAAAATGTCAGACCCAATCACAAAAATTGTTCCCCAGTGTTATTTGCAAACATTTGAACATGAAAAATAATTTTTCCTTCCATCACGTCACCCAGGGGTGGAAGTGTTGCTGATAAATGATTCCATATGATTTCCAAATATAAAATTTATAGCGGTTCCTTAGACTTGACTATTTATTTTTTGCCTCCCTGGTGCAGTGGGAGCGTGCCTGGCTACGAATTTGCGGGCCCTGGTTCGATCCGGGGCCGGGCAAGTCGGTGACCCTCTACCCCCCTGTTCTTTCTTCCTTTTTGGGGTTGATAAATGGGGTACCCCGGGTAACCGGGAAGGTAACTGTGGTAACCCCGGGGGGCAAAGCCCTGTGTCCCGGGGTAAGGGTTTTTCACCCACCACAGGGTCTAAGGGCTAATGCCAGGAATGAGCACCGCATGCCACGCGCAGCTTTGGTTTCTCCCCTTTTTACTTTTTTTTACCTTGATACTGTAAACTATTGCTTTTCCCCGGGGAACATTGTTCTGGGAAGAGAAACTGTGGCTCAAGACATTAGGGGGCAGCTGTTCCCCCCCGCGCTGCGGCCCGACGAGGGGGTCGCCGCCCCTTCACATTTATATTTCCTGGTGCTCCTCCATTCCTTGGGGTGGACGGGGCCCCCTTTTGGGTTTTTTTGGAATGACTATTATTGTCATTTAACAAAGGGAGTTTTTTTAGTGTCGAGAGACTCCCACTTTAATAATTATTTATTTTAATTTTTTTTTTTTTTTTTTTTTTTTTTTCTGTTTAATTTCCCGGAAAAATTAAAGGTGACTTTTAAAGGGGTAAAAACTATTAATTTTTAAGAAAATGGGAAAAAAAAATTAAAAAGTTTCAATAGAATCTTTTCATTGCGCCCAAAAATGTAGATAATTTTTCCTTTTTTTTTTTGGGCCAAACCTTTTAAACCCCCAGAGTTCGTCTTCAAGAATAGAGATGCTTTTACGTGTCCCCTGTTTCAGGTTTTTTATTTGGTTTAAAATGTGGAAAAAACTGCGATTTTTTCCCCCGATATTTTGAATGAACTCCCCAATAGTTGCCATTTCACGATAAAGTCGCCAGGGGCCATAAAAATTTCGAATTTTTAGATCGCTACAATTGTATGGCCACTGAAAGGCTGCACAGAAATTCATTTATTTTACATTTTTACACTACAAATTCTTCATAATAAAGGCGGTGGGCCCAAATCAAAT
>JACEEZ010009098.1:0-98070 GCA_016584305.1 Chionoecetes opilio
CTTTGCCTTTAAAAAATTCTCAAACACACCAGGCCCTTCCTAACAAGTGGGGCCACTGCACGGATCTAACTCAACCATCTGCATACTGCACCTTCGGGGCACTAGAGGCTGTGGCACCACAGCCTGCACGGCCCCTCAATCCCCCAACAACAACAACAACGAAGGAGGGAGGGGAGGAGGAATCTCTCCTCCATATTATACTTTTTCTCTCCCACCAGACCGCGTGGTTACCTCCAAGGGAGAGAATTAACAACTACAACACAACTGCTACAACCAAGATACAACTATAACGCCAAACAACGCTGGAAACTGCTACAAATGAAGGTAAATAGAAGGTAAACGGAAATAGGAACACTCGTCGACGTGCCTAGAGTGTTGCTTTTTTCGGCGACAGTTCCAGTTCTTGATCTAGATGCAATCTATACATTTAATTACCAGCTTGGGATAATTTATATTTTAACCCAACCAACGATTTTCTGATGCGCCTTATGTTTTTCTGGTGTGTTTTTATGTGTTTTGAATGGATCTGCTAACCGTTTCTGTCGCAAATGTTTAAAAAAATTTTTTTTTAGGTAGATAAAGGTTTTTTATTTTTTTTATTTCTTTAGTTAGGTTAGGTTTAGGTTCATTTTTTTTTTCATTTTTGCAAAAAGAAAAAAAAAAATAATTGTTGTTTGGGTGAAACTATGGTTATAATGGACGAGAGTTTCACGTTCGTTTTCAGAGACACCAACAATTTTTTCTTGGCCTACAATAGGTGCTTGTTCTAATGGTGCTTGTTTTATTTTGCGCAAACCAAAAAATATATATATATATATATTAGATATATATATATTTTTATATATATATATATATATATATAAAATATATAATATAATATATATATATATAAAATATATATATATATATATATATAATATATATATATATATAATTTTAATAAAATATATATATATATATTATATATATATATATATATATATATTTATGAAACGACACCAGGAAAGTACGAAAAAACTTAAATCAGTGTACGATCCAACTAAAAAACGTGGGTACGAAACAACTTGTGTACGAAAAATCCCTGTAACCAATAGATAACGCCCGGAAATAAGTAGCACCTTGTCTCACCGAGCTGCGTTGCTTTCGCGAACGTTTTGAGAAGACGTCAAGACGGTAAGCTGGGTTTAGACGTTGTTCGGTTCACAGCTCGGACCTACCTATTCTGCCTCCAAGCACGCGCGGCTCGCCCTGTGCTAAACTGGAACCCAAAAATAAAATTATCGATTATCGCTAGTTTGGAACCAAAAGTATCGGCATACCGAGGAAACGATACGCGGTATTTTTTTTATCGGATAACGAAAACCCGATTTTCGTTATCGCGATAATTTATCGCGATAACGCCCACCTATGTATACTAAATACTACTACTACGTACTACTATACTACCGTAGAAACAGTATATAGTCGCCACCGCAAAAATGTCGCAGCCACCCAAAAATTACGCATGAAAAGCCTCATACTGCTGTGTCTGTGCCCCTGAAGATATACACAGTATTTTAATCATGATCTACCTTGTTTTAGCGTTGTTTTATGCTTTGTTTGCTGCAAGTATAGACGTTTTACAAATTTCACTACTCACTACTACTACTCTACATACTACTAAAAAATGTTATTTCTAAAAAACTCAAAAACTATGCGGTTGACAGGACATTTCTATGAATGAGTAAAAATAGAGCTTGAGCAGGCCTTTTTGGTGAGCTTTTAGCAAAATGAATTTTTTGTTAATAAGGGAGGAAATTGTGTTGGTGATTTTTGACATATATTAAAATCAGGGTGATTTGTTTTTTTATTTTAATAAAAAAAAATCGGATTTATTTTATTTAAATCGGATTGATTTGATTTAAATAAAAAAAAATGTATTTGTATTAATTTGATGTTCTACGTGAAATTTAACTAGTACAGGATATTATTTAGCATATTTATAACTAAAAAGAGATACAATAAGTGAATAAAGAATGCCTATAACATGAAATACGTACAGATGAATTTACATATTTTCTATTTCTGTGATGGAAGTTTTCACATCAATAGGCCTAGGTCTATAAGCGCGTTTTAGCGACGTTTGCCAGGCCGGTCTAGACCGGTCTAGGCTGGCCCAGGCCTGCAACTGATGCTCGCGTAAACACATCCAGACTGGCCCTGTCCCATTCGTGGTTCCTACTGGCTGGGGATCGGGGTGGGCGGGCTTTACCGTCCTGCAAGCTTTAAACCCCCCCCCCCCCCCAAGACACACCAAATTATTATTAATTTGACGTCCTGTAATAACCTACTAGCTGCCATATGAAAGGTCATCATTACCTCCGCAAACGAAGTTGGAGGGGTTATGTTTTCACCCCGATCTGTCTGTCTGTCTGTCTGTCTGTCTGTCTGTTAGTGTACAGGATTTCTCAAAAAGTTACGCATAGATTTGGACCAAACTCGTATACCAAGTCTATGTGGTATAAGGAAAAAACTGATTAATTGTGGATGAAATCTATTGACAACTTTGCCATGGCAACTAATTGATGAAATATTCGGCCGGGGGTATGCGCTCATACTGAGTGCATATATATAACATATTTGAAGAAATATTCGGGCGGAGGTATGCGCTCTACTGAGTGTGCCCCCCCCCCCCCCCCCCTAGTTCTGTCTGTGATGAGAGTCAGCTACACAAAACCCCGGGTTTTTTGCTATTATACTGTTCGGCCAAATTTTCTAGTCATTTTGCTATTGATTAAAAGGGCAGTCAAATGGGATGCAAAGGGGGATTTTGTTGAGAAATAATTACTTCGCGGGTTAAAAAGGAGAATTATTTTTTTTGTTTGATAACACGGGGGAACAAATTTTTTTTGAGTTGGGTTTGCACTTGTTTTAAGTAATTTTTGGGTGCTGAACCAAAACTGATCTCATTTTTCTCTATCCGCAATTTTTTTGAACGTGGGTTTTTGTTTTCTTAAAAAATATGAAAAATACTGTAAAAACAGTAACAGTGCTTTTTAAAAAAATTTGCAAATGTTAACATACAAAAAAAAATAAAGAAATGGCATGAAAAAATTTTTTATTAACATTATCATTTTTTTTGAAAGGAAAAGGCTAAAAAATGTGTGCAGGTTAAGGTAAAAAAATTTTAGTTTGTAGCTTTGTTGGAGTGTTAAATTTTAGGACTATGGGTTTTTATGCTTCAAAAAAAGTCACCCATCAATGCACATCCCATCTCCCCGGTAACGTTCTTCCATAATTTCAAATCTTGGTGAAATTTTCCCCGCCGTCGTAGCAGCACCAAGATTTTTCCGGAAAGTTGGCAAGATGGTATGCAAAAAATGATTTTAAATATGTTCAACCAAGCGCTTTGTACCCCCTTCCAAATTTTTCTGAACAATTTCGTGTAATAACTTGCACGTGTATTTCAAGAAATTTTTGACGACGTTTTGAATGATACCCAAGCATTCTTTAAAGGTCGACATAGACCTTAAAATGTTCATCTTGATGAGCTGAATTTGTGGCCCATAAAAACCCAAGCACGTGTATTTCCAAAAAAAGTTTTTGACGACGTCTTTGAAGATCCCAAGCATTCTTTTCAAGGGTTGACATAGCCGTTGAAAAATTTCCCTTTTTGATGAGCTGTAAATTTTGGGGGACCATAAAAACAAAAACCCGGCCTGTTTTTTTTTTTAAATTTGACAGTCCAGGAAATGCCAGATGATGTACTTAAACAGTCGCCATCATTGAAAATGTTTTTACAAATATTTTCATGAACCTATTTTTATGTGCGAGGTGGGAATTATTTTCTTCCTTAAACGGGTGGCTCAGTAAAATTTTAGGATCTCCAGGTTTAAGATCAGATCTCGGAGGCCAATTCGTTAAACCCCAAAGTTTTCTCTCAGTTTGCTACCCCACATACAGAGAAAGCAGGGATACTTTGTGTATCCACTTTGTTGACCAAAAAGGAAGGACACATTTTTAAAGGGGCAACACAATGACCCATGTGTTTGCATTTTGCAATAACTCAATGATCTCTTTACATCCCTATTCTTCACGAAGAAGACCGAATGCCAATGGGGACTGCCCCAAAAACAAATTCCCCATTGTGTAGAAGACACACTTCAAGCTGTTTTGAGCTATCAATAAACAATCGCTTTTCCCCATCGGGATTGTAGTTTGAAAGCCCAAATTTTCCTTCAGAAAACCGGGAATTATGGCAAAACAAAAAACCCGCTGGCACTTCAAAAGTACTGCAAAAGTACTTTTCTGGTTCGAAAGTATATACCTTCATCCCTTTTTCAAGTATGTTTTTTTCGTTCAGTCTTGTGCTAGATTTCTGAACTTTTTTTTGGATAGGCCCCAAACACGGGTAAAATCATTTAATCGTGCTGTCAAATCCCCCATTGGAATCTAATCTGGTTTTTTCCAACTTTCTCTCCATAGCATGCTGCAATAAAACGGGTTTCTTTTCGAAAAATTGTCTCGTGTTGGGGTTCGGTTGTCCTATGCGTCCGTTTATATCCTGCCTTTGGGGGTTTTACGCTTTGATTTTTCCCAATTCCAAAAAAAAACAAACCAAAGTGTCGCATCCCGTCAAGCTTTGGGGAGCAGCTGTGGGACAAAGCCTGGGGTTTTTTTTACGGGGTCTCCAAGTTTCCCGAAGTCCCTTTTAGGAGAAGTCGGTTTCCCCCTGACAAGGGATGCAGAGAGTTTACAGGGTTGATAGAAGTACAAGCCATACAAACACGTCTGTGTCTCTGAGTTATTTAATAGTTTTCTGGTGTTAGAAAAAAAACTGTACAACCCGGGGTGGGAAAGTGACTCTGCTTCTCATGGTAGTTTGAAATCTGATCTCTCCCCTCGTAAACCTTTTCCGACCAACAGGAGTATCAGCTTTTCCCCGTGAAACAAGTCTGTTTGGAACCCCGGGGGTCCTTGCTTTTATCAGAAGTTCCTCATGATCTCCAATGAGTGCTCCTTGTTGTGCCACATTTAGAACAACGTCTCGGGAGGGAAAAGGCGTTGTCAGCGTAAATTAATTTTCCTTTAATGCTGCACTCCAGCAGATCGTCAGCCCTTGTGCTCTCATGATGCTTTTCTTGTGAATTTTTTTCAAACACTACAAAAAACTGCCAAAAATGCATCTTGGAAAGCTCAAACCTAAAAAGCTAGCCTAGCTGTTAAGACCCCTAAACCCACAAAAAAAAAAAAACCCCAACTGTAGCATTGTTACAAAAATAACCCTTCTTTTTTGTTTTGCGATGAAAAATAACAATAAAAAATTTTTGATAAAAATAATCTAACAGACTAAAAAAGGACTAATATAATAAGTAAAGTGACTAAAATAAAGATTCCAAAAAATTATAATTTTCATTTCTACAAAACAGAAGCCCCTAAATAGAAAAATACATAAAAACAAAATGACTAAAAACACCCCCCGTGTAAGCCTTAAAATTTTCCGTTGCATTGCACATAATCATAAATTCAAAACTAAAGAAAAACAACAGACAAACAAAAATTCATACTAAAACAAAATTGCCCCTGTGTTTTTTTTGGGTTTTCCCATGTCCACATTTAGACGCGGGGGAGCATTAAAAAGTATCAGTAAAAGGAAAAAAACCCAAGTTAGTCGTCGAATTTTATTTTCACGCCCAAAAATTTTTGACCCTTTTTTCCTCCTTTACCTTTTTTATGACGAAATTTAAATCTTAGTTTTAGTGATAAAACTAATCAATACGAACATTTTGGAGTATAAAAAAATTGTCAAAGGTCGACAGTGTGATCTATGCCGTTTATTATACCCTACCCAAATTCAGTCCCCAAAAAGTGATTCCCTTTTTCTTCAGTCGTCATTTTTTCAAAATGCCAGGGTGAAAAAATTTCACCCGACAGATTCCAAAATAGAGGTTTTTGGGTATCAAATCCGCAAAGGGGCATTTTGACCACAATTCAAAGGGTTTGCCTAATATGGGGGTTTGGCACCGGACTTGTGAATTCCCTCGCAAAAATTATCTTTGGAGATTGAATGTTTTTTTATAGGGGGGGCGAGAGACAAGGGGTTTCGTCCCCCCACCTTCTTCCCTTTTGGGCCGCTCGCCTTGTTCTTTTCCCTTGCCGCGGACACTTTTAATGAGGATTTGGTTTAGTTTAGCAGGTTAAAACCCGGGGTTTGGGGTAGGTAGGTTTTGTTAGTGGTTAAAAGGGGGGGTTTGGGTTTGTTTAAAAATTTTCCCTATCCCTTAAAACTCCTCTATAAAAAAAAGTCTATATTCCGAAAGTAGTGATTTTTCAAAGGAAGTTCTAGGAGAATGTTTTTTTAAGGTGGCCAACAAGGCATTACGTTGCACTTTGATGGGGAACTCGATTTTCGTGTTTAGTGGCGGAAAATTTAAGCGGGAGTCAAAATTGCGCGGGGCATTTCTGCAAGAAGGGGCCCCATAGTACCATTTAGCTGTCTTTGAGGAAAAAACCCACGCCGCTGCTGTTCCACACACATTAATTTTGGATGAGGTAATTTTTCGTCCTGGGGCAGGCACAAATAAGGCGTAGCCAGGAAAAAAAATTGGGGGGGCCAACCCCCCCAATGATGGTTGAGGGGGGGGTCCATCAGCTGGGGGTCTGGGGGGCGCGTAAACCCCCAGATAATCTTTTGAAGATAGACTTAATCGGGGGCATATTTACCTTTTGGGGGGGCATNATTGGTTGAAAATCATATTTACCATTTCTTTTGCTGTGATTTCTTATTTATCCCTTTTTTCTATTACAGAAATACTTTTCCCCCTTTAAATTTTAAAATACCCCTTTTCACCCCCCATTAGGGTGGTTAGGTTATTGGTACGAATGAATTTTTTTGGGTTATATTTTTACAGTTGGATACTATCAGGGCCCCGGGCGGGGTGGGGGAGGAGGTTATTTCGCTCCAATGTGTAATGGGCAGCAAGATAAGTGTTTAATACGATTGATAATAAAAATAGACAGCTACTAAACAACCCCAATTTCATTTTTTAAAAAGCTGGGTTTTACTTAGCAATTGTTTTAGTTTAGGTAAATTGAATTTAGTAAGTTGAAAACAAAAAATGTTTGACAAAACAAAAATAAAAAATGGGGAGTTCTGTTTCAAAATGTCCTTTCTGTAAAAACCCTTCAGATACCAAAGGGGCAGGTTAGCTTTTAAAAATGTGTACTAACTCTAAAATTAGGGGAAAACAACCTGCATATACATAAACTTTATTTTCCAGTAATCTACATTATAAATAAACAGAAGCGTTAGTCAAATCATTTTTAAACACTGTCAATATTTTCATTTCATCTGCTTTTTCGTCGACAGTTCCAGTTCTTGTTTTCTGATATTAAGTACACATATTCATTTAATGTTTTTAAAACCATATTTCTGCATTCAAGATTACATACCAGGGGGTAGGGGTGTACCAACAATGAAAACCTTTATTCTTTCTTTTTTCATTTTTCCAATGGAACGTTCCCAAAAATTTCTGCTCGGGGGGTGTCCCGTGCGACGGTCTCATTTGGGTGTTTCTGCGAAATTCCATTGGGGGGACGTTTCATAAACCTGTTCCGTATCCCTACCCCCTACCCCCCAAAAAACACATAGTCCCATTGCACAAAATTTGTCGTCGGCCCATATATTACGAATTTTTAATCACTACTGATCATATTGTAGGGCCCTAAAGGGGCATGCACAGAGTTTATATTATTACCTGTCTTCAGGGGCACATAAAAAGTCAAGTGATCTAAAATTAATAATATTTAGCGCCTGGCAAAAAAGTGCAGGGGCGACTATAGTTTATTGATAGAGTTGGTTACGGTGCCCAATTCCTACCTTCTTTCACCCTCGGGGACAATTACCTTAACAATTAAAAAAAGCGTCAGGTAGCTACGCGTTACCATCCTTCCGTACTGTGCGGGGGCATGAGGGCAGTAAGAAAAGGGAGGGACAAAGCCCACACCCTTAGCTGTGGCGTCTTCTTTTCCAGGGAAAACGGCGGGTTTGTTTACATACCACTGCAAATCCCCCAAAAAAGCGTTTGATAGAGGGGTCAGAACCTGACGGCGCAAGCCCTAAAATTCTTCTTCTCAACGCCCCAATACCCTTCTAATTTTTTTCCGGAAATCAATTAGAAATAAAAGTTTTAAACGCCACCAAAAACCCGGCTGGAAACAGAAAAAAATCTGGTAACTTTACTGTTATCTACGGAGAAAATTCAAAATCCCAAAATAAAAAAATAAACCAAAAAATTTCACCCCCAAACCAAAAAATTTAAACCAAAAAAAAAACCCCATGTAATTTTTAACCAAAAAATTTCGTTTAAAAAAACCTAAAAAAAACATAAAATATAATAAAAAATTTCCAAAAAGAACGACTCTATGTCAACCCCAAATTCAAAGGGGGACCGCCAGGGGGGGGGGCCCTTTCTGTCGGGGACTTTCCCCTTTGTGGCGTCATGCCTCACAATTCCTACTCTTAAGCCGGAAGCTCCGTCTGAGGTTTCCCTCCTATAGGCCATTGCCTTCTCCAATTTTAGAAAGGGTAGTAGAACAAATAGTACGGGGGTAGGTTACTGGGGTTGGAACACAAACCCTTCCATAAAAACTTTTCGGGTTTGGGGCCTCCCCGGGGGCACCTGGATCCCCCTCCGGGGCTGGAGCACCCAAAAATACAGGAAGGTTTACCCACAAACAATTCCCAAATAGCCTTTATTGCCCCCAAAGCACTTTTTGAAAACCTCCCCCATTCCCATCATTGAAAAACTTGCCCGCCGGGGATGCATGGCTCCCCTCTCCAAGGGGTTAAAACCCTTTTCCTGTTTTTCCGGGTCCTTCTCTCTGGTGATCGGGAAACACCTTTCCCGGTCTTTCCCGGTCACCAAGGCTCCCCAGGGTTCTCCCCTCGTCCGTCCTTTTCAACATCTTGCTTTCGACTTTTCCCTGCCCCCAACACACATCACTCATCTATGCGATGACACTCCTAAATTTGCTCTGCCCCACTATCCAGGAGGCTCAAAAACCTCTAAAACGGGGCTTGAGGCCTCCCTCTGGACCACCCGTTGGGGCCTGACGGTGATTGCCCAGAAGTCAAAGCCTCTGTGCTTCAACCGAAGGCGTTTTCCCCCAACACCCAAGGTCACCATAATGGGGTCCCCAATTTCCTTAAAAACCCACCAAAAATTCCCTTTGGGTTTACTGTTGGAGGCCCCCGCCAAACCTGGGCCGCCCATACATCCTGGTGACCTGTGCCTCAGAGGCTTAATTTAAATGAATCCCTTGCAGGGTCAAGTGGGGTGGGGGACAAATACCCTCCTTCATTTCTATTGCCTTACATCCGTAGCCCTTTAACTACGGGTGGGTTTTATGGTGGCGGCCTCAACCTTTCCCCCCCCTCCACAATTTTTAGTGTATCCAGAATATGCCCTTCGTATGCTTTGGGGGCCTTCAGTCCCCCCAGTCACACCCCTTCGGGAAAATCCTCCCTCTCCTCCTTCACCCGCGCTCCCCCCTCCTTGTCCGCACTCCCCAAAATTGCCTCCCCCTAGCTGCCATGCCCCCACCCCCCCTCCCCCTCCGACCGGTGGGAACCCTTCAGGGCCCCCTGCCGTAAAACCCACAAAAACCTTTCTAGAACACCCCCTCTCCTTCTTTGCTTCTACCCGGGGTGCTCCCCCCTCCTTTCGCATCGGGGAAAAACCCTCCCCCGGGGGCCCTTTGGGTTTCCTCTCTCTTCTCAATTTCTCGCCCCTTCACACACCTACACCATGGCCCCAAGGTCCCTTCCAGTGCGGGGATGTCCTTTTTTTCTCCTCCTACACACCCGCTACATACTCCCCCCTTTACACGACGGCTCCCCTCCCAGCCCCCCCGTCTGTAGGGGGGCCATGTTCATCCCGGCCAGGTCACTTGCCACCGCCTGGGGTTGCCACCCCACGCCTCCATCCTAGGGGCAGAACTTTTTGCCATCAGGGGGGGCTCAAATACCACCCCCGGGCCCCCCCCCCCTCCTGTCTGTAACCATCTTCCTGATCCTCAGCCCCCAATTCTCCGACGTCACCCCCCTCAACTCCCCATGCCCTTTGCTTTCACTCCACCACTTTTTTGCTTCACTTATCCTCCTGGGGCCATGCCCATCCACCTTCAGTGGGTCCCCTCCCACATTGGGGTCAGGGGCAACACTGTGGCCGACAGGGGGGCAGGGGGGGAGGCACACCCCCTCCCCTCTCCCCTAGACATGAACACAGACCTGAAAGATTCCTGACTAACCCTTTAGACTACGGCGATAAGAAAATTTTTTTATCCTATCTAAACACTTTGCAAATACCAACTACAAGGTTTTGCTAACAAACGCCGGGCCACCCCCACTAAATAGGCGGCTCGAAACCCCTGATGAAACCGGGGGCCCTGCCTTGCAACTCGCGTCCTACCAAACCTTGCCCCCTGAGACTACGTTAACCGACACTTGGGGGCCAGAGCTGACTGCGCCCTTCAGTACACTTCATTTGGACGTATACACAAAACACTCGACACCCGGTGGGCCCCCCCTCCCCCAGCCCTGCCCTGGACACCCATCACCAACTAAAATTGGCCAAACCCCCCTCAACGCCCCCTACCAAACTGGGCTGACTGAGACCCTCACTGCCCCTGGTCCCCATACCTGGACCCCTAACCCTCCTCCTGCAATGTCCTCGTCACCACTCCCCCCCGCTCGCACTCCTCCATCTCTATCCCCACTCCCCCCCTCCCAGGCCAACTCTGCTGACCTCCTGGGGGGCCTCCAGACCCCCGCTTGGGCCCTTTAAAAATTTTCAAAAACACCAGGACCCCTTCCACACAAGTCGGGCCAACTGCACGGATCTAACCCGCTAACCCATCTGCATACTGCACCTTCGGGGGCCCAAGGGGGTGGCACCACAGCCTGCACGGCCCCAACCCCCAAAAACCAAAACACGAAGGAGGAGGGGAGAGGAATCTTCCTCCATAAAATTTTACTTTTTTCTCCCCCAAACCCCCGTGGTTACCTCCAAGGGAGAGAAATTTAAAACTACAACACAAATGCTACAACCAAAATACACTTACCCAAAAAACGCTGGAAAAATGCTACAAATGAAGGGAAATAAGGTAAAAGGAAAAAGGAACACTCGTCGACGTGCTAAGTGTTCTTTTTTCGGCGACAGTTTTTCCGTTTTGACTAATGCAAACTTCATTTAATTACCACTTGGGGGTAATTTTATTTAACCCAAACCAAAAGATTTTCTGATGCCCTTATGTTTTTTTTTGGTGTTTTTTTATGTGTTTTGAATGGATCTCTAACCGTTTTCTGTCGAAAATGTTTTTTTTTTTTTTTTTTTAGGTAATAAAAGGGTTTTTTTTTTTTTTTTTTCTTTTT
Organism: Chionoecetes opilio; assembly: GCA_016584305.1. Taxonomy (NCBI): domain Eukaryota; kingdom Metazoa; phylum Arthropoda; class Malacostraca; order Decapoda; family Majidae; genus Chionoecetes; species Chionoecetes opilio. Next base: position 11,414 of record JACEEZ010009098.1, read on the forward strand.
GTTTTGGGTTTGGTTTAGGGTTATTTTTTTTTTTTTTCATTTTTGCAAAAAAAAAAAAAAAAAAATTGTTGTTTGGGGAAAATATGGGGTTTTAATGGACGAGAGTTTCACGTTCGTTTTCAGAGCCCACAATTTTTTTCTTGGCCCATAGTCTTGTTCTAATGGTGCTTGTTTTATTTTTTTCGCCCAAAAAAAAAAAAAATATATATATATATATATATTAAAAAAATTTAAAATTTTTTGTTTAAGGCTAGGGTTTGGTTTCCTTAAAAACCTGAAGGTTAGGTTAATTTCTTAAACTTTTAAGGTTAGTTGGTTTCATTAAACCTGTAGGTTGGTTAGGTTTTTATTAAAACTTTTAAGGTTAGGTTAGGTTTTTATTAAAAAATTTTAAGGTTTTGGTTAGGTTTCATTAAACATAAGATTAGGTTAGGTTTTATTTTTTTTTTTTTTTTTTTATTTTTTTTTTTTTTTTTTGCGCCCCCAAAAATAAAACAAAAAACCCCTTAAACAGCACTTTGTAGCCAAGAAAAAATATTGGGGTCTCTGAAACTCCGGAACTCAGTCCTTATTACCAAAAATATAAAAATTTGTCCAGCTGGGGACCCTGTTTCTGCATCGGGGATGAAACACCGGGGTCGCTTAAATAGGGGCGGTGCAGTCAGTTCGTACCAAAATTGTTTTGTACAAAAGTTTTTCGTACCCAAAAAAGTTGTTTCGTTATATATATATATATAAACTATATATTTTTTTTTTCATTTGGCCTATAGCGCCTGAGGGGTGGTGACCTTACCGTAGGCGTGTAGGCTTGAGGTAGGCTCTGAGGTTCACTTGGGGCTGGGATGGTTGGGGCCCACCCCTGGGCGCGGCAGGATTCTTATAGTGACGCCTTGGGGTTAGAGGCTCATGCCGCCCCCCCCTGTGGCCAACGAAGCACTCGCAATCCAAGGTAAGTTTAGGGGGAGGGCATGTGGGTTTCTTGGCCCCTCGCGTGCAAAAATTTTTTGGGTTTTTTCGGGATCGAACTCGGGTCCCGGGAAAGCCAGTCGGAGCGCTAACCATCCCTACCCCCCCCCCAATGAAACCAATTTAAAACCCCAGTCGTTTCGGGCACTCAGCTCAGAGTTGAACTTGATACTTCCCTTTTTTTCTTTTTCTTCTTGTGACCTTAGTCGCTTAGTATCGCTTCATAGGTCCTCTTCCACTTCGTCTCCTTCGTTAACAAAACTTGTTAACTCTTCCCCTGTTTATTTCACCTTGGAAAGACATTTTGATCAGTTTATAATCCTTTGATTATTTATCATCCTAATTCATTGTCTATTTTGTGTTCTGATCTCCCAACACTGCGTTAGGAACACTTTGGTTAGGTTTACAATACTTTCTGTTTCCTTTCTGTCCCCATACAGCCCTAACACCGTACACAGGGCCCGTCTTTCTGCTCTAGTCTCCTGTCCCACTCCTCTCTGCCTAGGACTGTTACTATTGACGCTGTAAGCTTTTCCCTCTGACTCCTATACTTGTTGCATTCCACAAAGACATGTTCTACGGTTTCTTTCTCGCCTATCCTGCAGCTCCAGTTGGTAACAGGAAGGTTCGACGGAATGCGTTTTCGACGACACCGTCGAAACTTCCAACATAGTGCATCGTCGAACCTTCCAAGTCAGCGCCGTCGAACCCTCTCATTCATTCCCTTCATAATATTTTAGATCTTTCATCATGCGCAATTTAACATATCGTTGATATAAATGAAAATTTGTTTGTAAATTTGATATTATAATTGTAAATTGAATATTTGTAAACAATATTTAATGTTTGACACTTACAAAGTAAATAAGAGTATAATAGAGTCAGGATTCCCAGGTTTCCTCACTAACTGAGGTGCTGTTTTCTGTAGTCTAACTGTGACCATCAGGAGGGATTCCGAGGGCACTGCCTTGGCCTGAGGATGAAGCCGCACAAACAGTACTGTTGTTCATTGTTTATTAGTCTTTATCGCTAATTGATTTTATTAAATACAATATTTATTATAGTCAAACAAAGTTTGATAGGTGTTACCACGTTAGGGTGGGAAACAACGAAGATATAGGGGGATCTTGGCTGTATATGCTTTTCACTTTAATTTTGGTGGGCAATGACCTAGTAACCTTGTATTCAGGGATGTCAATTTTCCACGGATTCGCGGATTTCCGAGTATTTTATTGCCAGCTGGGTCATTTCTCTGAATCGTGTAGATTCGGGTTAAAAATTTAGGGGGGTGGGGAGGGGTGTACATAGGTGGCTAGCCCACAGCCGAACCTGACCCTGGCCACTGATATTGGATTGTTCAATAATTCGAAGTTGGTCATCAAATCATTATTTGAGCTGTATTTGATGAGGTTTCTTCTGTTACAAAACATGTTAACATTTTGTTGTGATTACCTTTCCAACGGAAACTGTGTTAATATTTCATTTATCATGTCAAAATGGTTAATAATTCATATACATTTCACAATTTAAGTTGCATGATATACCATATATATACATATACACAAATTGTGGACACAAAAACAGACAAAATTGGGACCAGAAATTATTATTTATAGGACCAAGGACCTCTCAGAAGCTCTCTCAGAGCATGAAATTTACAAAAAATCCCCGAACCCCCAGCTGGGAGGTTCCCTCGCTACGCTCGGTCAGCATCGCTGCGCTCGGATGAGTTGGTTGCCCTATTATTTTATTTCAGAGTTTTTTTTCTTTTCTTGTTGACATCCCTGTGTATTTTATACTAACCCTTTGAGGCCCAGAACGTAATTTTGATTGTAATATAACTGTGGAAATTATCCATAAACCACCCTCTCATAATTGGTAGAGTGGTGGTTTTGGTCGCCCCCTAGTGAGAGGTATTTTCCGCTCATAATAGGAGGGCGCGTATAGGGATATGTATATATAATTGTAATGGTAATGGGTAATAATTAAGGTAATTTAAGTAAATGATTAGTACTGGGATAGGATAAATTAATATTCCCAGTGGTTAATAAGCATTGCACTTAAATAATTAGCACCTTAATTTGGAGCGCGGTCATTGGCTGCCGCCCATTTAGATTCTAGGCCACCTGACATCATACACGTGTCATAGGTATTGGTAGCGGGGGTCTCGCCACTCTCGGAGAAATAGTACACTCCGAGCCCTTGAAAGGATAACATCTAATTGTTAATAGACGTGCTGGACTACAAGGACAGTACACCCAGACCCTCCGTGAGGATAACATCAATCTAATATACGTGCTTGCTTGTCTACAAGTACAAGTACACTCCACACCTCCATCGAGTTAATATCTCTTCTCTGATTAATATGAAGAGATTTTGTACATAGTTAATTGTACATATAAGTGTAAACCAATAGGACCGTGTTAAGATAAAACACACTGATAACAATTGCGCGTCAAGTAACTTGGTGTGAAAGCCCTTCTGACGCCGTAACGAAACACTCGCCTCCGCCCCTCCGCTTCTGTATTTCACGGGCGGCCTCGATCCCGGCGACCACTGCGGATCACAAGACCATTGCAGTATTAATACAAGACCTACAGCCCATTTTTAACCCACTATCCACCGATAAGTATCCTAGTTAGTTGATTAGCTAGGGTATGGAGTCGGGCAGGGATATATGGGTTTGATGTTAGGTAAGAGAACTTTCAAATTAAATATGTATGTGACACAAATTCCCACAATAACCACCATTCGACGATTTTGATGAACATAAACAAAATTATATAGATATGACCTGTTTAATATCCTTTTCCATTAGCTAATTTGGTTTATTTAGTTACTTTTTCGTAGTTTTATGGCAAATAACAGACAATTTCATATAGCACCCTGAAGTGAAGTAAGTGTTGCCTGAAGTCAAGTGTGGTGAAGGCAAGATGGCAGGGCAGCGGGGTTCAGGCCCGCGTAACAGTGGTCAGTCATAAGTGGAATCTGAAGGCTATTTGTGTAACATGACTGTATGGAAGTGGGATTAACTAACCCCTTTAGTGTAACAGTAACCTTCACATAGTGTTCCTAACGTAGTGCTGGGATTACACAGGAAGGGGAAGGAAAGGAAAGATCTGGGCGTGAAGGGGTTAATCCTCTCAATGACAAAATACCTTTAGATTTTACTCTATGATAGACATATTGGAAGTTTCGACGGAGTTCGACGGTACCGTCGAAACCTCCATTTTCTACCGTCGAAAGTGCATTCCGTCGAAACTTCCTGTAATCCTACAGTTCTGGTTCTCCAGTTCCCTGTTCCTTCCGTTGACTTCCAAGGTGCCTGTTCTTGCTTTATAGAGTAACTTCCTCCCCCAGTCTCCTACATGCCAGGTCACCCCCTCTGGTTTCTGTTTCCACCTGTACCACTGCAACGTTGATTTCCTGGCCATTCCTTCCTGCCATTTAACTAGCCCATTTTTCTCAATTTTCTTTTGATATCTCTTATCTCCATCTTGTTCCATTCCTCTCCCACAGTTTCTCTCCTTTTCCATCTCTCTAGTTCCTTCTTCCAGGTGGAACTTGATCTATTTTCCTGGGATATTTTCTTTGCCCATCTATCTTCACTAAGTCTCAATTTTCTTGTGGAACACCAGTTTTCCTTTAATTATCCTTTCCCTGAAGGTGCTCCATCCCCTGTCTCCCCTTATGGCCTCTACAGCAGTGCTCCTACAAGCTCCTAGTCCCCATCTGCCTACTATGTTCTGAGCCTTTTCCAAGTGCATGATGTCTCCTTCCCTGTACTGAGTCACTTCTGACCCATACAGGCAATGGGGTACAGCCACCCCCTTCCATAAACTCTTGCCTACCTCATATTTATTAATGCCTCTGTTATCACCATTTATAATCATGCCTGTCATCCTCCTTGCCTTGCCTTCATTAAGTTTCCTCTGCTTTTCACCGCCTATCCCTTCCTTGTTTACTTCCATTCCTAGGTATACATACTTTTCTACTACTTCTAGGACATTATTCTGAAGCAGCCACTGACTCCTACCTTCACTGTTAAACTCCATGACTTTACATTTCCTTTCACTAAACTTCAGGTCTCATTCCCTTCCGTACTTGTTTGTTATGTGTAAAATCTCCTCCATTTCATCCTTACTTTCTGCCATCAGCACACACAAAACAAAAGTTAGTCATGGTGACTAACTTAGCATACTCAAGCCGTGGGGTCTAAAACGAGTAACCCAAGTTAGTCACGCTGAGTAACAATGGTTAGTCATTTCTTGAGTAACTACCTAGTAAATCCGAGTATGGTCTTAGTCAAAACAAAATGACTAACCAGTTCGGCAAGTTCACCGTTTTGAGTATCCACATTATAAATTTGACTATGGGGGCAAAAATGCACCTTTAGGGGGGCAAAAAAATGCACCTTTAAGGGTGCAGGTTTTGCACCTTTATAGGTGCAACTTTTGCACCTTTTGGAGGGGTGCACTTTTGCACCCATATAGGTGCAGCAAATGCACCTTTAGGGGTGCAACTTTGCAACTTTAAAGGTGCAAAACGATATCACATATTTTGCACCTTTAAGGATGCAAGGTTGCGGCGGCGTAGGAAGGGAATAAAATATAGGTAAGGTAAGGAATAAATAAAAAGTAAATAAATAAATATATGTATAAAAAAAAAAAAAAAAAGTTAGGAAGAGAATCATTGTGAGAATCATTGTGAGAAGAGAATCATTGCACCACTCATTGTGTGTCATTATCATAGCATTATACTACAATGATTCTCAAAGTGCCACAGTGGTTCCCCGCACCACTCATTGTGTGTCATTATCATAGCATTATACTACAATGATTCTCAAAGTGCCACAGTGGTTCCCCGCACCACTCATTGTGTGTCATTATCATAGCATTATACTACAATGATTCTCAAAGTGCCACCAGTGGTTCCCCGCACCACTCATTGTGTTCATTATCATAGCATTAACTACAATGATTCTCAAAGTGCCACAGTGGTTCCCCGCACCACTCATTGGTGTCTCATTATCATAGCTTTTACTACAATGATTTTCAAAGTGCCACAGTGGTTCCCCGCACCACTCATTGTGTCTCATTAAACATAGCATTATACTACAATGATTTTTAAAGTGCCACAGTGGTTCCCCGCACCACTCATTGTGTCTTATTATCATAGCATTATATTTCAATGATTTCAAAGTGCCACAGTGGTTCCCCGCACCACTCATTGTGTTCATTATCATAGCATTATACTACAATGATTCTCAAAGTGCCACAGTGGTTCCCGCACCACTCATTGTGTCTCATTATCATAGCATTATACTACAAAGATTTCAAAGTGCCACAGTGGTTCCCCGCACCACCATTGTGTCTCATTATCAAGCTTATACTACAATGGGTCTTTTCAAAAAATTGGGATTTTCCCCCCCTCCTTTTTCAAAAATATAAGGTTATTTAAATCTGATTTAAAAAAAATCATTGTTTCTAAATCAGCTTGATTTAAACCCTTTCCCCTGATTATATAAATCTACAAGAGTATTGATTCTGATAATCATTTGATTTAAAAACATCAACCTTCAACTTTGCTTCTATCAATTTTTTAATCTGGCCTAATAGTTTACGATAAAACCCGTTAAAAGAAACATAAGAATATTATTCTGATTTTAATCATTTAAAAGCCCATTAAATTAAAATTTGGATGGGGGTTTTTACTTTGGGGCCAATATTAACCCTAAAATCTTGGTACTTTTAAAAAATGTGAAAATACCCGGATTTAATATATTTAGGTTAGTAAGGAGGGTTTTTTATATTGTTTTTGGGGAAAAATATTATTGGGGAAATAATATAAACCCCAAAAAACTACTTGAGGTTTTTAATAATTAAAGTTAAAATAACCTTTGGGTTTAAAAATTAAAATTTTTTAAAATAAAATTAGGTTTTAAATTTTTTGTGATGAAAAAGGGTTAGCCCTTGGAGGAAATTAATAGGGTAACAACAAAAAGATAAGCTTGAGGGTTTTCCTTGATAAAATAGACTAGCTTTCTAAAAAAGGGTAGACCTTTTATTGCAGGTTTTATTTTAAAGAATAGACTTGAGGCAGGAATTCTTTGGGAGTAAAGATTGAGCTTAGCAGGCCTTCTGATGAGTAAAGATAGAGCTAGAGCAGGCCTTTCTGATGAGTAAAGATAGAGCTTGAGCAGGCCTTTCTGGTGGAGTAAAATAGAGCTTGAGCAGGGCCATTCTGATGAGTAAAGATAAGAAGAGCTTGAGCAGGCCTTTCTATGAGTAAAGATAGAAGCCTTGAAGCAGGCCTTCTGGTGCGTAACGATTTAGGCTTGAGCAGGCCATTCTGATGATTAACGATCGGAGCTTGAGCAGGGCCTTTCTGATGAGTAAAGATATAGCTTAGAGCAGGCCCTTTCTTGTGATTAAGCTAGAAACCTTTGAGCAGGCCCATTCTGTATGAGTACAATAGATAGCTTGAGCAGGGCCTTTCTGGGAGTAAAAGATAGAGCTTGAGCAGGCTTTCCTAATGAGTAAAGATAGAGCTTTGAGCAGGCTTTGCTGGTGAGTAAAGATAGAGCTTGAGCAGGCCATTCTAATGAGTAAAGATAGAGCTTGAGCAGCCATTTCCTGATGAGTAAAGATAGAGCTAATCAGGCCTTTTCTGATGAGTAAAGATAAGGAGCTTGAGCAGGCCTTTCTGATGAGTAAAGATAGACCTTGAGCGGTTCTTTTCTGATGAGTAAAGATAGAGCTTGAGCAGGCTTTTCTGGCTAATAAGATGAGCTTAGCAGGGCCGTTCTGATGAGTAAAGATAGAAGCTTGAGCAGCCTTTCTGATGAAGTAAAAGATATAGCTTGAGCAACCTTCTGATGAGTAAGACAGAAGCTTGAGCAAGCCCTTTCCTGATGAGTAAAAGACAGAGCTTGAGCAGGCCCATTCTGATGAGTAAAGATAGAAGCTTGAGCAGGCCTTTCTGATGAGTAAAGATAGAGCTTGAGCAAGCCTTCTGATGAGTAAAAGACAATAGCTTGAAGCAGGCCATCTGATGAGTAAAAGATAGAGCTTGAGCAGGCACTTTCTGATGATTAAATGATATAGCTTGAGCAGGCCCATTCTGATGAGTAAAGACAGAGCTTGAGCAGAGGGGACCATTCTGATAGTAAAGATAGAGCTGTGATCAGGCCCATTCTGTTGATGATAAAGATAGGGCTTGAAAGCATGAGCCTTTCTGATGAGTAAAGATAGAGCTGAGTCAATGCCTTTCTTGATGAGTAAAGATAGAGCTTGAGCAAGCCTTTCTGATGAGTAAAAGAACAGAGCTTGAGCCAAGGCCTTTTCTGATGAGTCAAGACAGAGCTTGAGCAGGGCCATTCTGATGAGTTACAGATAGAGCTTGATCAGGCCTTTTCGGATGAGTAACGATAGAGCCTTGAGCAGCCTTTCTGATGAGTAAAGGACCGAGCTTGCTCAAGTGCTCTATCTTTACTCATCAGAAAGCCTGCTCAGCTCTTCTTTTACTCATCAGAAGGCCTGCTCAGCTTCTGTCCTTTAACTCCATCAGAAGGCTTTGCTCAAGCTCTATCTTTACTCATCCGAAAGGCCTTCTCAAGGCTCTATCTTTACTCATCAGAAATGGCCTGCTCAAGCTCTGTCATTTAACGCATCAGAAAGGCTTGCTCAAAGCTTCTGTCTTTTACTCATCATAAAGCTTGTGCTCAAGCTTATCGTTACTCATCAGAAAGGCTTGCCTCAAAAGCTCTAATCTTTACTCCTCAGAAAGGCCTGCTCAAGCTCTATATTTATTCCATCAAATGGCTGCTTCAAGCTCTAATCTTTACCTCATCATAATGGCCTGCTCACTCTGTCTTTACTCTCAGAATGGCTGCTCAAGCTCTATCTTTAATCATCAGAAATGCCACCTGCCGTCACGCTCTATCTTTTACTCATCAGAATGGCCTTCCTCAAGCTCTGTCTTTACTCATCGACAAGGCTTGCTCAAGCTCTATCTTTGACTCATCATAAAGGCCTGCTCAAGCTTTATCTTGTACTCATCAGAATGGCCTGCTCAAGCTCTGTCTTTAACTCATCAAAAGGCCTTGCTCAAGCTCTTGTCTTTACTCATCAGAAAGGCTTTCTCAAGCTCTCTATCGTTTACTCATCATGAAAGGCTTGCTCAGCTCTATCTTTACTCATAAAGGCCTGCTCAAGCTTCTATCCTTTACTTATCAGAAAGCCTGCTCAAGCTCTATCTTTACTCATCAGAAGACCTGCTCAAGGTCTATCTTTACCTCATCAGAAAGGCCGGCTCAAGCTCTATCTTTACACTCATCAGAAAGGCCTGCCATAAGCTTCTATTTTACTCATCAGAATGGCCTGCTCAAGCTCTATCTTACTCATTAGAATGCCTGCTCAGCTCTATCTTTACTCACCGAGAAAGGCCGCTTCAAAGCTCTATCTTACTCATTAGAAAGGCCTGCTCAAGCTCTATCTTTACTCACCAGAAGCCTGCTCCAGCTCTATCTTTACGCATCAGAATGGCCTGCTCAAGTTCTATCTTTACTCACCAGCAAAGGCCTGTCTCAAGCTCTATCTTTACTCGCAGAAAGAGCCTGCTCAAGCTCTATCTTTACTCATCAGACTGGCCTGCTCAGCTCTATCTTACTCAACGCAGAAAAGGCCTGCTCAAGCTCTATCCGTTACTCATCAGAAAGGCCTGCTCAGCTCTATCTTTACTCATCAGAATGGCCTGCTTCAAGCTCTATCTTTACTCACCGAAAGGCCTGCTCCAGCCCTATCTTTACTCATCAGAAAGGCCTGCTCTAGCTCTTATCTTTTACTCATTGCAGAATTGCCTGCCAAGCTTCAATCTTTACTCTTTCCAAGAAATTCCTGTAAACCTATAGTTTTCTAGTTCTTTAAGAAAATATAATTTTACTACAAATCAAAGGTACCCCTTTTTTGAAGATAGCTATTATAGTTAATAGTAAACACCCTCAAGCTTAACGTTTGTTTGTTGTTACCCTATTAAGGTTTCCTCCAGGACTAATCATTTCATTGCCAAAACAAAATAATTAAAACCTAACCTTACCTAACCTCACCAAACCTATATTTAAGATCCAGGTATTTTCACATAATTTATTAAAGTATCTCTTAGGAGATTATTAGGGGTATATTATTGTACCCCTATTAAGGGTATATAATATCCCACCCCTCCAATTATATATAGCTCTTAAATAGTGGAATATTAAATAGGTATTAATATCCAACAGATATATTTTCACCCTAGTCTTCTTTAGTACGAGTCATTTTTAACTTACTCCGTAACTATTAGGGCCAAGAGTAAAACTGCCCTAGAAGCAAAGTTGTTAAGGTTGATGTGTTCTATCCAATGCCATTATCAGAAGTCAATTATCTCTTGTAGATTTATATTTTAATCAGGGTTGATTGATTTAAATCAAGCTGATTTTAATCATTGATTTAAATCAAATGGGTTTTTTTTAAATCATGATTTCAATCATAACCTTATCATTATTTGAAAACGAGAGGGGAAAGAAGGAAAATTAAGCCAATGGGCTTTATGAACACCACTGTTTCATGTAGTAAATGCTAATGGATAATGAGACCAATGAGTGGTGCGGGGAAGCACTTGGCAACTTTGAAAATCTTGTTAGTATTAATGCTATGATAATGAGACACAATGAGTTGGTTCGGGAAACCACTGTGGCACTTTGAGAATCATTGTAGTATAATGCTATGATAATGAAACACAATGAGTGGTGCAGGGAAGCACTGTGGCACTTTGATAATCATGTAAGTATAGTGGCTATGCATAATGAAACACATGAGTGGTGCGGGGAACCACTGTGGGCAACTTTGATAATCATTGTAGTCTAATTGCTATGATAATAAGACACAAAGGGGGAGGATAAAATGAGTGTTGCGGGAACCACTGTGGCACTTTGAGAATCATTGTAGTATAATGCTATGATAATGACACACAATGTGGTGCGGGGAACCACTGTGGCACTTTGAGAATCATTGTAGTATAATGCTATGATAATGACACACAATGAGGGGTGCGGGGAAACCACTGTGGCACTTTGAGCAATCATTGGTAGTATAATGCTATGAAATGACACACAATGAGTGGTGCGGGGAACCACTGTGCACTTTGAGATCATTGTAGTATAAATGCATGATAATGGACACACAATGAGTGGTGCGGGGGAACCACTGTGGCACTTTGAGAATCTTGTAGTAAGAATGCTATAATAATGAACACACAATGAGTGGTGCGGGGAACCACTGTGGCACTTTGAAATGCATTGTAGTATAAAATGCTATGATAATGCCACACAATGATTGGTGCAATGATTCTCTTCTCACAATGAAATTCCTCACAATGATTCTCATTCCTACCTTTTTTTTTTTTTTTTATACATATATTTATTTATTTACTTTTATTTATCCTTACCTTACCTATATTTTATTTCCCTTGCCTACGCCGCGCACCTTGCATCCTTAAAAGTGCAAAATATGTGATATCGTTTTGCACCTTTAAAGTTGCCAAAGTTGCACCCCTAGGTAAGTGCATTTGCTGCACCTATATGGGTGCAAAAGTGGCACCCTCCAAAAGGTGCAAAGTTGCACCTATTAAAGGTGCAAAACCTGCACCCTTAAAAGGTGCATTTTTTTGCCCCACTAAAAGGTGCATTTTTGCCCCATAGTCAAATTTACTAATGTGATTACTCAAACGGTGAATTCTGCCGAACTTGGTTAGTCATTTTTTTTTGACTAAGACCATCTCGGATTTACGAGGTAGGTTACTCAAGAAATGACTAACCATTGTTTAAACTCAGCGTGACTATCTTTGGGGGTTACTCGTTTAGACCCCACGGCTTGAGTATGCTAAGTTAGTCACCAGACGTAACTTTGGTTTTTTGTGTGTGGCTGATGGCAGAAAGTAAGGTGAATGGCGGAGATTTACACATCACAACAAGTACGGAAGGGAATGAACCTGAGTTTAGTGGAAAGGAAATGTTAAAGTCATGGAGTTTAACCGTGAAGGTAGGAGTCAGTGTCTGCTTTTTCAAAATAATGGTCCTAGAAGTATTAGAAAAGTATGGTATACCTAGGAATGGGAAAAAAAAAAAGTAAACAAGGGAAGGGATAGGCGGTGAAAGGCAGAGAAACTTAATGAATGCAAGGCAAGGAGGATGACAGGCATGATTATAAATGGTGATAACAGAGGCATTAATAAATATGAGGTAGGCAAGAGTTTATGGAAGGGGGTGGCCTTGTAACCCCATTGCCTGTATGGGTTCAGAAGTGGACTCATAACAGGGACGGAGACATCATGCACTTGGAAAAGGCTAAGAACATAGTAGGCAGATGGGGACGAGGAGCTTGTAGGAGCACTGCGTAGAGGCCATAAGGGGGAGACAGGGGATGGAGCACCTCAGGGAAAGGAATAATTAAAGGAAAACGGTGTTTCCCAAGAAAATTGAGACGTAGTGAAGATAATTGGCAAAAAAATATCCCAGGAAATAGATTCAAGTTTCCCCTGGAATAAGGAACTAGAGAGATGGAAAGGAAAGAAACTGTGTGAGAAGAATGGAACAAGATGGATATAAAGATATCAAAGAAAATTGAGAAAAAATGGCTAGTTAATGGGCAGGAAGGAATGGCCAGGAATCACGTTGCAGTGGTACAAGGTGGAAACAGAAATCAGAGGGGGTGACCCTGCATGTAGGGAGACTGGGGTGAAGGAAGGTTACTCTATAAGCAAGAACAGGCACCTTGGAAGTCAACGGAAGGAACAGGGGAACTGGAGAACCATAACTGTAGGATTACAGGAAGTTTCGACGGAATGCACTTTCAGACGTAGAAAATGGAGTTTCCGACGGTACCGGTCGAACTCCGTCGAAACTTCCATAGTCTATCATAGGAGTAAAATCTAAAGGTATTTTTGTCATTGAGAGGAATTAACCCCTCAAACGCCCAGATCTTTCCTTTCCTTCCCTTTCCTGTGTAATCCCCCAGCACTACGTTAGAACACTTGTGCAGGTTACTGTTACCTAAGTGGGTTAGTTTAATCCCCACTTACCATAGACAGTCATGTTTACACAAATACCCTTCAGATTCCACTTATGACTGACCACTGTTACGCGGGCCTGAAAACCCCGCTGCCCTGCAATCTTGCCTTCACCACACTTGCTTCAGCAAACTTACTTTCAACTTCAGGGTGCTAGAAATATGAAATTATCTGTTTATTTTGCCATAAAACTACGAAAAGTAACTAAAATAAACCAAATTAGCTAATGGAAAAGGATAATTAAACAGTCATATCTAATAAGTTTTGCTTATGTTCATCAAAATCGTCGACGGGTGGTTATTGTGGGAATTTGTGTCACCATACATATTTAATTTGAAAGATCTCTTACCTAACATCAAACCCATATATCCCTGCCCGACTCCATACCTAGCTAATCAACTAACTAGGATACTTATCGGTGGATAGTGGGTTAAAATGGGCTGTAGGTCTTGTATTAAATACTGGGGCAATGGTCTTGATGATCCGCAGTGGTCGCCGGGATCGGGCCGCCCGTGAAATACCAGAAGCGGAGGGGCGGAGGCGAGTGTTTCGTTTACGGCGTCAGAAGGGCTTTCACACCAGTTACTTGACGCGCAATTGTTATCATGTGTTTTTAACTTAACACGGTCCTATTGGTTTACACTTATATGTACAATTTAACTATGTAACAAAAATCTCTTCGTATTAAATCAGAGAAAGATAGTACTCGATGTGAGGTGGTGGGAGTGTACTTTGTACTTTTAGACAAGCAAGCACGTATAGTGATTGAATGTTATCCTCACGAGGGTCTGGGTGTACTGTCCTTGTAGTCCAGCACGTCCTATTTAACAATTAAGATGGTTATCCTTGTCCAAGGGCTCGGAGTGTACTATTTCTCCGAGAGTGGCGATACCCCCGCTACCAATACCTATGACACGTTATGATGTCCGTGCCTAGATCTAAATTGGGCGGCACCAATGGACCGCGCTCCAAATTAAGGTGCTATTATTTAATTCAATGCTATTAACCACTGGGAATATTAATTTATCCCTATCCCATACTAATTCCATTTACTTTGTAAATTACCTTAGTTATTACCCATTACCATTACATTATATATACATATCCCTATACGCCGCCTCCTATTATTATGAGCGGAAATACTCTCACTAGGGGCGCGACCAAAACCACCACTCTACCAATTAGGAGAGGGTGTTTATGGATATTTCCACAGTTTACATTCAATCAAAAAATACGTTTTGGCCTCAAAGGGTTAGTATAAAATACACAGGATGTCAACAAGAAAGAAAAAAAACTCTGAAATAAAATAATATGGCAACCAACTCATCCGAGCGGCAGCGATGCTGACCGAGCGTAGCGAGGGAACCTCCCTCGCTGGGGGTTCGGGGATTTTTTTGTAAATTTCATGCTCTGAGAGAAGCTTCTGAGAGGTCCTTGGTCCTTATAAATATAATTTCTGTCACCCAATTTTGTCTGTTTTTGATGTCCACAATTTGTGTATATGGTAAATATAATGGTATAGTCCATGCACTTAAATTGTGAATGTATATGAATTATTAACCATTTTTGACATGATAAAATGAATATATTAACACAGTTTCCGTTGGAAAAGGTAATCACAACAAAATGGGTTTAACATTTTTGTAACAAAGAAACTTCATCACATACAGCTCAAATATGATTTGATGACCAACTTCGTTATTGACAATCCAATATCAGTGGCCAGGGTCAGGTCGGCCTGTGGGCTAGCCCACCTATGTACACCCCTCCCCACTAAACCCCCCTAAATTTTTAACCCAAATCTACACGATTTCAGGAGAAATGACCCAGCTGGCAATAAAATACTCGGAATCCCTCGAATCCGTGGAAAATTGACATCCTGAATACCAAAGGTTCTAGGTCATTGCCCACCAAATTAAAGTGAAGGCATATACAGCCAAGATCCCCCTATATCTTCGTTGTTTCCCACCCTAACGTGGTAACACTATCCAAACAAATTTGTTTGACTATAATAAATAGTGTATTATCAAAATCAATTAGCGATAAAGACTAATAAACAATGAACAACAGTACTGTTTGTGGCGGCTTCTCTCGTGCCAAGGCAATGCCCTCGGAATCCCTCCGATGGTCACATGTTATACTACAGAAAACAGCACCTTAGTTGTGAGGAAACCTGGGAATCCTGACTCTTTATACTCTTATTTTACTTTGAAGTGTCCAAACATTAAATTATGTTTACAAATATTCAATTACAATTATAATATGAAATTTACAAACAAATTTTCATTTATATCACGATATTGTTAAATTGCTCACTGATGTAAGATCTAAATATTATGAAATGGAATGAATGATGAGGGTTCGCGGCGCTGACTTTGGAAGGTTCGACGATGCCACTATGTTGGAAGTTTCGACGGTGTCGTCGAAAACGCATTTCCGTGACCTTCCTGTTAACCAACGGAGCTGCCGGATAGGCGAGAAAGAAACCCGCAGACATGTCTTTGTGGATGCAACTTATAGGAGTCAGAGGGACAAAGCTTAAGCGTCAATAGTAACAGTCCCTAGGCCATAGAGAGTGGACAGGCGACTAGAGCAGAAAGCGGGCCGCTGTGTACGGTGTTAGGGCTGTATGGGGACAGAAAGGAAACAGAAAGTATTGTACACCTCCACCAAAGTGTTCCTAACGCAGTGTTGGGCGATCAGAACACAAAATAGACATGAATTGGATGATAAATAATCAAAGGATTATAAACTGATCAAAATGTCCTTTCCAAGGTTGAAATAAACAGGGAAGAGTTAACAAGGTTGTTGTTAACGAAGGAGACGAAGTGGAAGAGGACCTATGAAGCGAAATACTAAAACAAAAAAAAAAAAAAAAGCGAGCGCTAAGGTCACAATAAGAAAAGAATAGAGAAGTAGTCAAGTTCAACTCTGAGGCTGAGTGACGAACGACTAGGGTTTCATAATTGGTTTCATTGGGGAGGCGTTAGCGGAGTGTTTATCGTCTCCGACTGGCGTTCCTCGGTGACCCGAGTTCGATCCCCCAAGAAAACCAAAACCTTTTTGCACTGTCGAGTTGCCTAAGAACACCCCATGCCCTGCCCATCAACTCTACCTTGGATTGCGAGTGCTTCGTAGGACACAGGGGGGGGGGGCGGCATGAGCCTCTAATAACAGGCGTCACTATAAGATCCTGCTGCGCCACCACGGGTGAGGACCAACCATCACAGCCCTCAAGTGAACCTCCAGAGCCTACCATCACAGCCTACACTGCCTACGGTACGGTCACCACTGCCTACAGGCGCTATAGGCACAAATGTAAAAAAAATATATATGTATATATATATATATATATACTACGAAACAACTTTTTGTGTACGAACAACTTTTGACGAAACAACTTGTGTACGAACTGACTGCACCGCACCTATTTAATGCGACACCGGTGTTTCATCCCCGCATGCAGAAACACGTACCAGCTGACTATATTTAAGTGTTCGGTAATACTGGACTTGAGTTTTCACGGTAGTTTTTCAGAGACCACCAACTATTTTTTTCTTGGCCTACAAATAGGTGCCTTGTTATATGTGTTTGTTTTATTTTTGCGCAACCAAAAAAAAATTAATAAAAAAAAAATAAAAAAAATAAACCTAACCTAATCTTATGTTTTAATGAAACCTAACCTCACCTTAAAAGTTTTAATGAAACCTAACCTAACCTGTAAAGTTTTAATGCACCTAACCTAACTTACGGTTTTAATGAAACCCTAACCAACCTTAAAGTTTTAATGAAACTTAACCTAACCTTACAGGTTTTTAATGAAAACCTAAACCTAGCCTTAACCCATTATATATATAGATATATCTATATATTTTTTGGTTTGCGCAAATAAAACAAGCACCATTAGAACAAGCACCTATTTGTAAGGCCAAGAAAAAATTGTTGGTGTCCTCTGAACGAACGTGAAACTCTCGTCCATTTATAACCATAGTTTCACCCAACAACAATTGATTAATTTTTTTTCTTTTTCAAAAATGAAAAAAACACAAATGAACCTAAACCTAACCTAACTAAAGAAATAAAAATAATAAAAAACCTTTATCTACCTAAAACAAAAAAATAAAAAAACATTTGCCGACAGAAACGGTAGCAGATCCATTCAAAACACATAAAAACACACCAGAAAAACTAAGGCGCATCAGAAAATCGTTGGTTGGGTTAAAATATAAATTTATCCCACTGGTAATTAAATGTAAAGATTGCATCTAGATCAAGAACTGGACTGTCGCCGAAAAACAACACTTCTATGCACGTCGACGAGTGTTCCTATTTCCGTTTACCTTCTATTTACCTTCATTGTAGCAGTTTTCCAGAAAAATCAAAATAAATTTCCGATTTAAATCAAATAAATGATTAATAAAAATAAATCCGATTTAAATCAAATAAATCCGATTTTTTTATTAAAAAAAAAAAAAAAAATCTACCCTGATTTTAATAGTATGTCAAAAATACACCAATACAATTTCCTCCCTTATTTAAACAATAAATTAATTTTGCTATGGCTCACCAGAAAGGCCTGCTCAAGCTCTATCTTTACTCATTCATAGAAATTTCCTGTCAACCGCATAGTTTTTGAGTTATTTAAGAAAATATAAGTTTTTAGTAGTAGTTTAGTAGTAGTAGTAGTGAGTAGTGAAATTGTAAAGCGTCTATACTTGCAGCTACAAAGCATAAAACAACGCTGAAACAAGGTAGATTATACAGTCATGATATAATCTACTGTGTATCATCTTCAGGGGCAGAGACACAGCAGTAGTGAGGCTATCATGCGTAATATTTGGTGGCTGGCGACATTATTGCAGGTGGCGACTAAATACTGTTATCTACGGTAGTAGTAGTAGTAGTAGTAGTAGTAGTAGTAGTAGTAGTAGTAGTAATAATAGCATAGGTGTGCGTTATCGCGATAAATTATCACGATATCGATATCGGGTTATCTGTTATCCGATAAAAAAAATTACCCCGTTATCGATTCATCGGTATCGCCGATATTTTTGGTTCCAAACTAACGATAATCGATCATTTTATTTTGGGTTCCAGTTTAGCACAGGGGCGAGCCGCGCGTGCCTTGGAGGCAGAAATAGGTAGGTCCGAGCTGGGAACCGAACAACGGTCTAAACCCAGCTAACCGTCTTGACGTCTTCTCAAAACGTTCGCTCAGCTTCAGTAGTTATCACAGGTCAACCAAGTTCAAGGCTGCTCACATTGTGAAGGTGTGGCTGCAGGCCAAATGGACAGACAGTCTGGCAGACCCAGCCTTCAACAGTGAGAAGGTGCTCATTGACCTCTTCTTGAGGTACAACACGGCGATGCCGTCCAGCGCCGTGGTGGAGCGCTGTTCTCCTTGGCAAGGACATCAACAGGGCCAAGAGGAGCTCCCTGTCTGATGAAAACTTCAACATGCTCATGTTATGAAGGGGAACAGCTGCAGAACCTGGTCTAGACTGTGGCTGTGCAAAAGACTTTTTTTTTTTTTTTTTTTTTTTTTTTTTTTTTTTTTACAATCACAGGGAACTGGCCAAGGGCACAACAAAAATGGGTAACACAAAGCCCGCTTAGTTGCCAATCCCTATAAAGAGGACAGTAGAGAATAAAATAAAAAACAAAGGGGTAGGCCAATTTAGTTCGGGAGGTGTCTTGTTACTCTCTTTTGAAAAGATTTAAGTCATAGGAAAGTGGAAAAATAGAAACAGGAAGACAGTTCCAGAGTTTACCAGTGAAAGGGTGAAAGAGTAAAGATACTGATTAACTCTTGCATTAGGAAGATGGACAGAATAGGGATGGGAATGAGTAGAAAGTCTTGTGCAGCGAGGCCGCGGGAGTGGGGGAGGCATGCAGTTAGCAAGCTTAGAAGAGCAGTGAGCATGAAAATAACGGTAAAAGAGAGCAGAGAAGCAAACATTGCGGCGGTGATTTAAAGATTGAAGACAGTCAGTCAGAGGAGAGGAGTTGATGAGACAAAAGCTTTGACTCAACCCTGTTAGGAAAGCTGTATGAGTGGATCCTCCCCAAACATGTGAGACATGCTCCATACATGGGCGGATAAGGCCCTGTAGAGAGCAAGCAATTGGGAGGGAGAAAAAAAAGGATGCAGACGCCACAGCACACCTAACTTCTTAGAAGCTGTTTTAGCAAGAGATGAGATGTGAGATTTCCAGTTCAGATTTTAGTAAAGGATAGTCCTAGAATGTTCATTGTAGAAGAAGGAGACAGTTGAGTGTCATGAAGAAGAGGGGATAGTTATCTCGTAGGTTTTGTCGAGTAGATAGGTGAAGAAATTGGGTTGTTTGAGGCATTGAACAAAACAAGGTTGCTTTGCCCAATCAGAAATAATAGAAAGATCAGAAGTTAGGCGCTCGGTGGCATCTCTCCGTGAATCACTTAGTTCTGTTGCGTTGGACGTCTAATAAACGACGTTGAAAAATGCAGGGTAGAATCATCAGCGTAGGAGTGGATAGGGCTTTGAGTTAGACTTAGAAGATCATTAAGAATAATAGAAAGAGAGGGGTGATAGGACAGAACCCTGGGGAACACCACTATTGATAGATTTAGGAGAAGAACAATGTCCGTCTACAGTAGCTGCAATATAATGGTTTGAAAGGAAACTTAAAAATGAAGGTACAGAGAGAAGGATATAAACCGAATGAGGGTAGTTTGGAAATTAAAGATTTGTGCCAGACTCTATCAAAAGCTTTTGATCATGTCAAGGGCAACAGCAAAAGTTTCACCGAAACCCTAAAGGAGGATGACCAAGATTCAGTTAGGAAAGCTAGAAGATCGCCAGTAGATCGCCCTTTAGGGAAAAACCCCGTACTGACGATCAGATAGAAGATTGTGAGCAGATAGATGCTTAAGAATCTCCTTATTAAGTATAGATTCAAAAACTTAGAAAGGCAGGAAGTCAAAGCTATAGGACGGTAGTTTGAAGGATTAGAACGGTCACCTTCTTGGGAACAGGTTGGATGTGAGCAAAACTTCCAGCAAGAAGGAAAGGTGGAAGTAGATAGACATAGACGGAAAAGTTTGACCAGGCAAGGTGCAAGCACAGAAGCACAGTTTTTGAGAACAATAGGAAGGACTCCGTCAGGACCGTAAGACTTCCGAGGATCTAGGCCAGAAAGGGCAAAGAAAAACATCATTCCGAAGGATCTTAATGACAGGCATAATAAAGTCAGAGGGTGGAGGAGAAGGAGGAACAAGCCCTTCATCAGCCAGAGTGGAATTTTAGCAAATGTTTGAGCGAAGAGTTCAGCTTTAGAAGTAGATGAGACAGCTGTGGAGCCATCTGGGTGAAGCATAGGAGGGAAAGATGAAGAAGAAAAATGTTAGAGATGTTATTAGCTAGATGCCAGAAGTCACGAGAGGAATTGATCAGAAAGATTTTGACATTTTATGAATGAAAGAGTTTTGTAAGCTGAAGTAAAGATTAGCATGATTACGGGCAGAAATATAAAGGGCATGAGTTTCAGGAGATGGATGCTTACGGTACCGTTTGTGAGCCACCTCTCTATCTCGGACAGCATGAGAACAAGCAGAGATAAACCAAGGTTGACGGGCTTTAGGATTAGAGAAAGTATGTGGAATGTACGCCTCCATGCCAGAGACTATGACCTCAGTTATGCGCTCTGCACAAAGAGATGGGTCTTTGACATGGAAGCAGTAATCATTCCATGGAAAATCAGAGTAGTACTGCCTTAGGTCTTCCCACTTAGCTGAGTTGAAGTGCCAGAAGCCACCTCCGCTTAGGTGGGTCCCGAGACGGTACCGGAGCGATAGGACAGGTTACAAAATAAGATTGTGATCGGAGGAAGCCCAACGGAGAGAATAGTTACACAGAGTAAGCAGAAGGGTTAGTAGTTAGAAAAAGATCAAGAATGTTGGCGTGTCTCCAAGGCGGTCAGGAATACGGGTAGGGTGCTGCACCAGCTGCTCTAGGTCTTGGAGCAATAGAACAGTTGTAGGCTTGTTCACAGGTTGGTCAGTGAAAGAAGATGATAGCCAAAGCTGGTGGTGAACATTGAAGTCCCCAAGAATGGAAAATTTCAGCTAAAGGAAAATGAGATGAGATGTGCTCCACTTTTGATGTTAAATAGTCGAAGAATTTTACATAGTCAGAGGATTAGGTGAGAGATATACAGCACAGATAAATTTAGTAAGAGAGTGACATTGAAGTCGAAGTCAGATGGTAGAAAATTCGGAAGATTCAAGGGCGTGGGCACGAGAGCAAGTGATGTCATTGCGCACATATACGCAACAGCCAGCTTTGGATTTAAAATTAGAATAGAGACAGTAAGAGGAGCCAGAAAAAGGTCTGCTGTCAGTGCTCACAGCCAACTGAGTTTCGGTGAGGAAAAGAAGTTTTAGTAGTTTAAACTTTCAAATGTAGTTATTTTACTTAAAAACAGTACTTTCATTAGTGAAGAGACAGGATAAACATTGAATTAGAAGATGTTAGTGTGCAAAAGGTAAATGAAGGGTTTTCTAACAGTTTACTGATAGCATTAAGATTTTTATTTAAAATATCAATATCGTTATCGCTAGTACCGGAATTTTGGATTTATCGATCTATCAGTTATCGCCTTATCGGGCGATAAATTTATCGCCAGTTATCGATTATCGGCTATCGCCGACAAGGCTATCGTGATAATTTTTTTCGTTATCGCGCCCACCTATGAATAGTAGTAGTAGTAGTAGTAGTAGTAGTAGTAGTAGTAGTAGTAGTAGCAGTAGCAGTAGTAGTAGTAGTAGTAGTAGTAGTAGTAGTAGTAGTAGTAGTAGTAGTAGCAGCAGTAGCAGCAGCTCGATGAGGCAAGGCGCTACTTATTTCCAGGCGTTACCTATTGGTTACAGGGAGTTTCGTACACAAGTTGTTTCGTACCCAGGTTTTGTTAGTTGTATCGTACCACTGATTTTGAGTTTTTCGTACATACCTGGTGTCGTTTCGTAACTCTAGTAGAGATTAATGAGAAACTGAAATTGTGGATAGAGGAAAACAAGATGTTAGGAGAGGAGCAAAGTGGGTTCAGGAAAGCAGAGGTGGAATGGAAAATATATTTACACTAAAAGAAATTATTGAAAGAAACAAGCACCAGAAGAAAGAGCTTACTTAGTATTTTTATAATTGAAAAGGCGTACGGACACAGTAAATAGAGGAAAGCTAATAAGATTACTGAGACACATTGGAGTAGATACAAAGGTGGTGGACGTAATAAACAGCATGTATGAAGGGAACGAAGTGAAATTTACCTAGGTGACATACAACTGGCTGGATGGAAAATAATATAGGAGTTAGACAAGGATGTGTCATGTCCCCAACATTATTTAACCTGTATTAGAGGAACTGATCGTGAGAATCAGGAAGTCAAGTAAAGGAGTAGCAATTGGAGGAGAGAAGTTAAGATGTCTGGCCTATGCTGATGATGTAGTGCTGATGGCAGAAAGTAAGGATGAAATGGAGGAGATTTTACACATACACACACGTACGGAAGGGAATGAGACCTGAAGTTTAGTGAAAGGAAATGTAAAGTCATGGAGTTTAACAGTGAGGTAGGAGTCAGTGGCTGCTTCAGAATAATACCTAGAAGTAGTAGAAAAGTATGTATACCTAGGAAGGGAAGTAAACAAGGAAGGGATAAGCGGGGAAAAGCAGAGGAAACTTAATGAAGGCAAGGCAAGGAGGATGACAAGGCATGATTATAAGTGGTGATAACAGAGGCATTAATAAATATGGAGGTAGGCAAGAGTTTATGGAAGGGGGTGGCTGTACCCTATTGTCTGTATGGGTCAGAAGTGACTCAGTACAGGGAAGGAGACATCATGCACTTGGAAAAGACTCAGACCATAGTAGGCAGATGGGGACTAGGAGTGGTGTAGGAGCACTGCTGTAGAGGCCATAAGGGGAGACATGGGATGGAGCACCTTCAGGGAAAGGATAATAAAGGAAAAACTGGTGTTCCACAAGAAAATGAGACTTAGTGAAGATAGATGGGCAAAGAAAATATCCCAGCCAAATAGATAAAGTTCCACCTGGAAGAAGGAACTAGAGAGATGGAAAAGGAGAGAAACTGTAGGAGAGAAATGGAACAGGATGGAGATAAGAGATATCAAAAAGAAAATTGAGAAAAATGGGCTAGTTAAATGGCAGGAAGGAATGGCCAGAAAATCAACGTTGCAGTGGTACAGGTGGAAAACAGAAACCAGAGGGGGTGACCTGGCATGTAGGGACTGGGAGAATAAGTTACTCTATAAAGCAAGAACAGGCAGGCACCTTGGAAGTCAACGGAAGGAACAGGGAACTGGAGAACCAGAAACTGTAGGATTACAGGAAGTTTCGACGGAATGCACTTCGACAGTAGAAAATGGAGGTTTCGACGGTACCGTCGAACTCCGTCGAAACTTCCAATATGTCTATCATAGAGTAAAACCTAAAGGTATTTTGTCATTGAGAGGATAACCCTTCACGCCCAGATTTTCCTTCCTTCCCCTTCCTGTGTAATCCAAGCACTACGTTAGGAACACTATGTGAAGGTTACTGTTACACTAAAGGGGTTAGTTAATCCCACTTCCATACAGCCCTGTTCCACAAATGGCCTTCAGATTCCACTTATGACTGACCACTATTACGCGGGCCTGAACCCGCTGCCCTCCCTTTGCCTTCACCACACTGACTTCAGCAACACTTACTTCACTTCAGGGTGCTATATGAAATCGTCTGTTATTTGCATAAAACTACGAAAAAGTAACTAAATAAACCAAATTAGCTAATGGACAAGGATATTAAACAGGTCATATCTATATGATTTTGCTTATGTTCATCAAAATCGTCGAATGGTGGTTATAGTACAATCAAAATTACGTTCTGGGCCTCAAGGGGTTAGTATAAAATACTTATACAAGGTTACTAGGTCATTGCCCACCAAAATTAAAGTGAAAAGCATATACAGCCAAGATCCACCCTATATCTTCGTTGTTTCCACCCTAACGTGGAAAACACTTTTCAAACTTTTTTTGGGACTATAATTAATATTGTATTTAATAAAATAAATTAGCGATAAAGACTAATAAACAATGAACAACAGTACTGTTTGTGCGGCTTCATCCTCAGGCCAAGGCAGTGCCCTCGGAATCCCTCCTGATGGTCACAGTTAGACTACAAAAAACAGCACCTCAGTTTGTGAGGAAAACCTGGGAATCCTGACTCTATTATACTCTTATTTACTTTGTAAGTGTCAAACATTAAATATTGTTACAAATATTCAATTTACAATTATAATATCAAATTACAAACAAATTTCATTTATATCAACGATATGTTAAATTGCGCATGATGAAAGATCTAAAATATTTTACGCTGTTCACTCCTCTCCTGGGCGAGAGAAAAATTTCAGATTGAGTAAAGGGCACGGTGTTTAGCTTAACTAACTTCCTCGATTTCTACAACCCGGAGCTCGCGGGGATCTGTACGAGATATGGCAGTGGCGCTACGTTGTCACTATGGGTGATCTTTTCCGCTTTATAATCTCTCTATTCGTAACTGGTCTTCCTGCCATTTGGGGGAAGCAACCACCCCGGGAGGCGGGTCACAAACCCCGGCTAACACCCGATACCCATCACGGCTGGATGGACAAGGGCTTGGGGTTTTATTAAGGAAAAGGGACCCATTATACCTTCAGTCTGATGCGTGGCGGTTAGTGGCAGCTACCGCCGGGGTGGTGAAGCGAGGTGGTCTGGGTGAGGTGCCCTGTTGCATTAAAATAGGTACCGCCTGTAAATAAGTCACAAAAACACTGCGACACCGCCCGTGTTTGCCAGCTTATGGTAATTTTCCCCTACTAAATATATGTTTATCAGTATCAAAGGTATACTGTTATCTTCGGAAATGCTTGTTCTATAATATTATCAAATAAAAAACCGTAAAACACACTAAAGAAAGGCCATTATGAGACTCAAGACATATGCATGAACTTAATATTCTATTAAACTCTTCGTCATTTAATACTTTGCGAGAAATCTTTTTATATGGACAATATCAATAGAAGCGGAATTTCATTAGATTTCCATTGATACATTTCGTTTTCAGATAAATGAATTAGCAGCATGCATAAATGAGCGTTAACTAAATAAATAACCTCATCAATCGGGAAAAATTACCAGATTTCATGATGTTATTTATTTAGTTAACGCTCATTTATGCATGCTGCTAATTCATTTATCTGAAAACGAAATGTATCAATGGAAAGCTAATGAAATTCCGCTTCTATTGATATTGTCCATGTAAAAAGCTTTCTCGCAAAGTATAAAATGACGAAGAGTTTAATAGAATATTAAGTTCATGCATATTTCTTGAGTCTCATAATGGCCTTTCTTTAGTGTGTTTTACGGTTTTTTATTTGATAATATTATAGAACAAGCATTTCCGAAGATAACAGTATACCTTTGATACTGATAAACATATATTTAGTAGGGGAAAATTACCATAAGCTGGCAAACACGGGCGGTGTCGCAGTGTTTTGTGACTTATTTACAGGCGGTACCTATTTTATGCAACACCGCCGTTCACCACTCGGCCCATCACCCCATAACAAACTCCTAATAAACTTACCACGAGTGTAGGAGACTGTTTTATGGCCTAATTTCATTTGTATACTTGCCCTGTTCAGTTCTTGAGTCAGAAAACATCATATATACTCAATTTATGAGTATTGTTATGTATATTGCGTGCTCTACGCCACCCCTAACATGGTCGCTATGTTTTGACAGCTTAACGTCTTTAAGTACGTCATCAATGTGCCTGCAGAATGCCAGAACAGCTGATGGATGTCGCTAGGTCGTGAAGCATGGACGTTAGCCTCTCTGAATGTAGC
The DNA here is from genome assembly GCA_016584305.1 of Chionoecetes opilio. Lineage (NCBI taxonomy): Eukaryota > Metazoa > Arthropoda > Malacostraca > Decapoda > Majidae > Chionoecetes > Chionoecetes opilio. Next base: position 37,402 of record JACEEZ010009098.1, read on the forward strand.
CCCTGGACCTTACCACACCACACCTAGGTGTTACAGGCTAAGGCTGTGCAGGAAAAGGTGTTTTACGTTAACAATACCCGCTACAGTCAACTCATTTCTGCAGGCGACTTCTACAGGAGCTCGGTGTGTCAAGATGAGGGCGAGTTAAGTGGTACACGAGGCCAAAACACAGGGGGCGAAGGGAAACACAGGCGACAAGTTCTGGGTTTTACTGACAAAGCCACAAACTACAACACAAAGCACAAAAAGTACAATTAACAGTCAGTACTCCGCGTCTCTTGAAAACGCTCGAAGAGTCTTCCTCCATTCCCTACAGATACACAGTTCCTTCCATACGAACCACACACAGTCCATCGACACCACAACACCCACACCACCACATCCACGCGACACCCGACCGCCCGCCACCAAGCCTCCACCCTCACTCCTGGTCCGAGAGCCACTGCCTGTCCCTGTGTGCCAGCCAGCACGCTCTCCCTAGCACCGACCCTTCCCCACACCCACCCGAGCAGCCTCGCCTCACTCCTGGGTCCAAGGTCGCCACTGCCACCACCCTCACACACACACACATGCGACGCGTGACACCCACTCTCCAAAGTGCCTACCGCGCGCCACTCAGACATACACACAGACACATACAGCCTTCTCCCCTAACACATCATGCAATTACGTTACACGTAACAATATTATGAAGGGAATGAATGAGATGGAGAGGGTTCGACGGCGCTGACTTGGAAGGTTCGACGATGCACTATGTTGGAAGTTTCGACGGTGTCGTCGAAAACGCATTCCGTCGAACCTTCCTGTTACCAACTGGAGCTGCAGGATAGGCGAGACAGAAACCGTAGAACATGTCATTGTGGAATGCAACAAGTATAGGAGTCAGAGGGAAAGGCTTATAGCATCAATAGTAATAGTCCTAGGCAGAGAGGAGTGGGACAGGAGACTAGAGCAGAAAGACGGGGCCCTATGTACGGTGTTAGGGCTGTATGGGGACAGAAAGGAAACAGAAAGTATTGTAAACCTCACCAAAGTGTTCCTAAAGCAGTGTTGGGAGATAAGAACACAAAATAGACAATGAATTAGGATGATAATCAAAGGATTGAAAACTGATCAAAATGTCTTTCCCAGGTGAAATAAACGGGAAGAGTTAACAAGTTTTGTTAACGAAGGAGACGAAGTGGAAGAGGACCTATGAAGCGATACTAAGCGACTAAGGTCACAAGAAGAAGAAGAAGAAGAAGAAGAAGTAGTCAAGTTCAACTCTGAGCTGAGTGTACGAAACGACTAGGGTTTCATATTGGTTTCATTGGGGAGGCGGTAGCGGAGTGGTTAGCGTCTCCGACTGGCGTTCTCGGTGACCCGAGTTCGATCCCCGAAGAAAACCAACACTTTTCTGCACCGTCGAGTGGCCTAAGTACACCCACATGCCCTGCCCATCAACTCTACCTTGGATTGCGAGTGCTTCGTAGGACACAGCTAGGGGGGCGGCATGAGCCTCTAATCACAGGCGTCACTATAAGAATCCTGCCTGCGCCACCATGGGCGAGGACCAACCATCACAGCCCTCAAGTGAACCTCCAGAGCCTACCATCACAGCCCTGGGTCACCACTGCCTACAGGCGCTATAGGCACAAATGTAAAAAAAAAATATATGCATATATATATAATAGACTACGAAACAACTTGTTGGTGTACGAAACAACTTTTGTACGAAACAACTTGTGTACGAACTGACTGCACCGCACCTATTTAATGCGACACCGGTGTTTCATCCCCGCATGCAGAAACACGGGTACCAGCTGGGCTATATTTATAGTTTCGGTAATAATGGACTTGAGTTTCACGGTAGTTTTCAGAGACACCAACAATTTTTTCTTGGCCTACAATAGGTGCTTGTTCTAATGGTGTTTGTTTTATTTTGCGCAAACCAAAAAAAAAAAATAATAATAATAAAAAATTAAAAAATTAAACCTAACCTAACCTAATGTTTTAATGAAACCTAACCTAAACTTAAAAGTTTTAATGAAACCTAACCTAACCTTAAGAGTTTTAATGAAACCTAACCTAACCTTACAGGTTTTAATGAAACCTAACTTAACCTTAACCACAAATTTTTTTTTTTTTTTTTTTTTTTTTTTTGGTTTGGTTTGGTTTGCGCAAAATAAAACAAGCACCATTAGAACAAGCACCTATTGTAGGCCAAGAAAAAATAGTTGGTGTCTCTGAAAACGACCGCGAAACTCTCGTCCATTATAACCATAGTTTCAACCAACCAACATTTTTTTTTTTTTTTTTTTGCAAAAATGACAAAAAAAAAAAAAATGAACCTAAACCTAACCTAACCTTTACCTAACTAAAAAAATATAAAAAAATAAAAAACCTTTATCTACCTAAAAAAAAAAAAAATAAAACATTTGCGACAGAAACAGTTAGCAGATTCATTCAAAACACATAAGAACTAACCAGAAAAACATAAGGCGCATCAGAAAATCGTTGGTTGGGTGAAACTATAAATTATCCCAAGCTGGTAATTAAATGTATAGATTGCATCAAGATCAAGAACTGGAACTGTCGCCGAAAAAAGCAACACTCTAGGCACGTCGACGAGTGTTCCTATTTCCGTTTACCTTCTATTTACCCTTCATTTGTAGCAGTTTCCAGCGTTGTTTGGCATTATAGTTGTATCTTGGTTGTAGCAGTGGTGTTGTAGTTGTTAATTCTCTCCCTTGGAGGTAAACCACGCGGTCTGGTGGGAGAGAAAAAGGATAATAGTGGGAGAGATTCCTCCTTCCCTCCTCTGGCGGCCGCATCTTTGAATTGGGTTTTTGACATCAAGTCGTCTTTAGGAAAAAATGTTATTAATTATATCTGTTTTTTTATGGTTTATATCATATTTTTGATAAATTTGTGTTGGTTATTTTTTGGTTTAAATTTTGTGGTTTGGGATGAATTTTCTGTTTTATTTATTATTTTGGCATCACGATTTCTACCGTAAGATAACAGTGAAGTCGCACAGGAAAATTTTTTTCTGGTGTCAGCTGTAGGGGCGTTAATAACTTACATTTTCTAATCCTGATTTCAAAACAGAAGGACATCTGGGCTGCGTTGAGAAGAAGAATTGAGCGGCATGCGCCGTCAGGTGTTTGTACCCCTATTCAAACGCTTTTAGGCGCCTCGCGTGTTGTAAACAAATCCCCCGTTACCATTTGGAACAAGACGCACAGCTCAGACGTGGGCTTTTGACTCACCATTTCCTCTATGCCTCTATTACCCACGCACAGTAGGGTGGGCATTTTCGAAGGGGCTCTAACTACACCCTTAGCGTCCTAAGACCGACTAGTTATACCGGCTAAGAATGAGTACTAAGAAGATTCGGGCGTCATTTAGCCTCATGTAAGGGGAAGAGCCAACCCTTCTTATGCCACCTAACCAATCAGCGCGCGGCCGCACAAAGTCTGTATTTGGCGGGAATAGAGTATACCACCTAAGCTCTCTCTCTCTCTTCTCTCTCTCTCTCTCTCTCTCTCTTCTCTCTCTCTCTCTCTCTCCTCTCCTCTTCTCTCTCTCTCTCTCTCTCTCTCTCTCTCTCTCTCTCTCTCTCTCTCTCTTCTCTCTCTCTCTCTCCTCTCTTCTTCTCTCTCTCTTTCTTTCTCTCCTCCTCTCCTTCTCCTTGAGTGCCGATATGTTTTCTCGCTCAGTCACAGTGCAGTCACTTCCAGGGAGCTCTCTCTCTCTCTCTCTCCCTCTCTCTCTCTCTCTCTCTCTATCTCTCTCTCTCTCGTCTTTTCTCTCTCTCTCTCTCTTATCCTCTCTCTCTCTCCTCTCTCTCTCTCTCTCTCTATCTCTCTCTCTCTCTCTCTCTCTCTCTTCTCTCTCTCTCTCTCTCTCTCTCTCTCTCTCTCTCTCTCCTTATTTCTTCTCCCTCCTCTTCCTTCTCCCTGTTCATCCTCCACACACACATCATAGCCAGTATGTGATATTATCGTGAATAACGAAACTTTTATCTGGTGAGTTTTGATATGTTTAGAATTAATCTGCTAACCGTTTCTGTCGCAAATCATATATATTCCACCCAGCCCACCCCTATATATATAGTATATATATAGCCCACACCTATATATATATATATATATATATATATATATATATATATATATATATAATAATATATATAATATATTTATACATAGTGTATTATACAACCTAATATACTATATACAGTCAAAAAATATAATATATACCAATAATATAACCATTGTTGTTATGGTGATGAAGAAAATTGCGGGCTAAGACGACCCCAACCCTGCCTTAGTTTATACTCGCTGCGCTGTCCTAGGCGGAGCGAAATTTGCTTCCGAAAATGTCCAACTAGCGCTAAGATGGTCTAGTCCCCTAAGATGGTCTTAGTAGTGTTCGAAAATGCCCCCCGGAAGTGTAATGGTATACGCTGTAGCTACCTGACGACTATTTGATTATTGTTGTAATGGTAATTGTCGCATGAGAGGTGAAATGCAAGGTAGGAATCTCGGGCACCGTCAACCAACTACTATCAATAACACTATAGTCGCCACTGCACTTTTGTCGCCAGGCGCTAAATATTATTAATTTTAGCATCACTATAGACTTGTATGTGCCACTGAAGACAGGTACATAATATAAACTACTGTGCATGCCTCTTTAGTGGCACATACAATTATGTATCAGTAGTGATGCTAAAATTCGTAATATATGGCGCCTGACGACATATATGTGCAGTGGCGACTATAGTGTTATTGGCGGTAGGGTGTAGGGATACGTGAACAGGTTTATGAAACTGTCGCCAATAGGAATTCTCGCAGAAACACCAACTGAGACCTGTTGCCGACGGGTACACTCGCCGACGCAGAAATTTTGGTAACAGTTCCACTTGGAATAAATGAAAAATGAAGAATAAAGTGTATTTCATTGTTGGATACCACCATACCACCTGGTATGTAATCTCTGAATGCAGAAATACTGGTAAAAGCTTATTAAATGTGTATATTGTGTACTGTAATATCATGCAAGATCAAGAACTGGAACTGTCGACGAAAATAGGCAGATGAAATGAAAATATGACAGTGTTAATATGATTTGACTAACGCTTCATGTTCACTTATAATGTCAGATTACTGTGATAAATAATGTTGTTATGTATATGCAGGTTGTTTTCTCCTCTAACTCAGAGTTATGTACACATTTATATAGCTAACCTGCCACTTATAGAGATAATCTGAAGGCATATTTTTACAGCAACAGGACATTCTGAAACAGAAGAACTCTCCATTGTTTATATTTTTGTTTTGTCAAACATTATTGTTTTCAAGTTAACTAAATTCAATTTACCTAAACTAAATCAATTGCTAAGATAACCTAGCTTTTCTAACTAATGAAATCTGGATTGTTTAGTAGCTGTCTATTATATTATCAATCGTATTATCACATATCATTGCTGCCACATATTACACATCTGGAGCTGAAATACCTCCTCCGCCACCCTCGCCCGGGCCCTGTATATGCACCCTAACTAGTAAAAATATAACCAATAAAATTCCATTCTTACCTAATAACCTAACCTACCCTAACTGGTGGGTGAAGAAGGGGTATTTAAGATTAAGGGGTATAAAGTATTTCTGTAATATGAAAAGGTATAAATAATGAAATCACAGCAAAAGAAATGGTAAATATGCATTTTCAACCAATACTCCCTATTGACCAATACTCTTCTGAAATAACTGGCGGGGCTACACCACCCAGACCTAAACTAACCTAGCTAACCTGGGCATTGATTACATAACCTTAGCTCACTGAGGCCGGGGCTTTCGCTCCCCACCAGACCCCCCTTGTTATTTTTTTTTTATTCCTACCGGCGGTATATGTGCAGTTTCAACCAATACTCTCCTGACAGAACTGGGGGAGCTGCTCTCCCCCAGAACCCCCCACTAGTTAACTAACCTAACCTGGGCATTGATTACGCAACCTTATCTCACTAGGGGGGTTTCACCCCCCCAGACCACCTTGTGTTATTTTTTGTATGGGCTATAAATACTCCTTAGCGATGAGAACGAAACGTTCAGGATACTTAACGGTAAAATTCTAGTGTTTGCCCATACTCTCCCACTTCCCCCAAACAAGTTTGAGGACCTGTGGAAATGCGGGGTTTTCGGGTGGGGAACAAATTATGTGTCGGAAACACGTAATTTAAGAGTTGTGTAGTGGGGGGTAAAATTCTCTAGATCTAGGGTAATTACCTTAAATCTAGAGAAATTTGCCTAACCAAAATTAACCTAACCTAGCGGGGGGCTTGACCCGCCGATAAACTAACCTAACCTAAGCTAACCTAACTAAATATAACCTAAGCTAACCTAACCTAACCAAATCTACCTAACCTAACCAAATCTAACCTAACCTAACCAAATCTAACCTAACCTACCCAAATATAACCTACCCTAACCTAACCAAATCTAACTAACCTAAACAAATTAACCTAACCTCCTATAGCGGGGGGTTGGAGGGGAGTTCTCTACACTTCGGTCATCATTATGTGAGGATCGTCAGGTTCACACGTCTCTGGACTCAGAAGAAATCCAAAGAATTTTCCCTAGACCTAGGGAATTTTTACAACACCCCTAACTCAAAACTAGGTGGTTGCGACGCATATTTGTAAATGTATCTCCCTCCACTGTTCATTGGACCACTATAATATCGTAAATTATCACTCTATTTACTGTATCCTCATTATTAATTATAAGTAGGCTCCAGTACAGTACTTAGCAGTGCATGTCAATGCATGCTGCGGGATAACATTGTAGTCTTTCGACTGTAATCGGCAAGAATAGCATAAATTTGTCTCAAATTCGTCTCTCTTTGGGGCCATTGTTGTTGTCATGACGTCACACCTCACAGAGCGCCCAAGGTCTGTGGGTTGGGCGCTCGGTAGCCACTCAAGCCGCCCGCCCGAAGTCGCGCATAGGCGTTTGAGAAAGAGTTTGAAGGGCTCGCACCACTCAAATTCTTCCTCTCAAACGCACCCTGGAGAATCTGTGTCATTTTGTTGTCTTCATCTGTGTCATATTAGGGCTATAAATGAACAAATTACAAAAATATCTACAAAGCTGCTACCAACAGTAGAGTCGCCATCTAGTGTTATTACTGGGTGTCCTACCGCTGTCGTCGTCGCCCGAAAAAAAAAACGCCGTAGTGAATTTTGAAAACTTATATACTTGCAGCTACAAAGTATAAAACAACGCTGAAACAGGGTAGATAATACAGTCATGATATAAACTACTGTGTAATATCTTCAGTGGCACATAAAAATCAGTAGTAATGCTATAATTCGTAATATATGGCGCTTAGCGACATGATGCAGGTGGCGACTTTACTGTTATCTACGGTACCGTACTACTGCTACAACTGCTACTACTGCTACTACTGGCACTGAGAGATATTCCCACAAAAAACACCCTCCATCACCACAATTCCCACAAAATGTCCCACAAAACTGCATATGGTGGCGGTAATCTTGTTAAATCCAATAAGACTATAATAGTAATAAATAAAATATGACTCTGACCCTTATGAACAGTGGATAGGGGAGAGAAAATCAATAAAGACTATATTGGTATCTTAATTCATATCACTCTAGTCCTTCAATCAATCATTGGGGGCATACGCCGGGGGGCGCGTCGCCGCCCACCCTACGACGCCACTCCCGGGGGTCACCAACGCGGAGTTCCCATGCAGGCTCCTTTCCCATACCAAGCAGCATCTCGACAAGAAACATCAACTTGCCCCAGCCACGAGCCTTGTGGGCGCCCCTGGCCTCCTCCACGCCGGAGTGTCTCTTACAGATACAACCCGATGGAAGGATCGGTTTCAGGGTAGCGTGCCACATGCCATATAGCCGTAGTTTGGTGCTGACGGACTATGCAGGTAATAGGCCTTGATTCAGTCTCACGGTGCAATCGCTGATTTGACAACGTAATCATCCCAGCGATACCCCATGATTCTGCGAAGAAACTTATTACCAAAGGCATTGATTCGTCTCTTCAAGTCACTATTTAGTGTCCATGTCTCACAACCATAGAGTAAGACAGGGATCACAAGCGACTTGAAGATCCGGATCATTGTCCTTCTGCACAGGTATCGACAACACCAAATACTCCCGCTGAGCGAGTCCATAACACCGTGGGCTATGCCAATCCGCCGTAAGACTTCTGACGTGACCCGCCCGTCATTATGGACTGCGCTACCAAGGTATGTAAACTTCCAAGATCTCAATGTCCTCGCCACACGCATGAACAGACTGTACTGCTTCATTTAGTAAGCCTCCAAACACCTGGACCTTGGTCTTGAGCCAGGAGACCTCAAGTCCAAAGGCTTTGCCTTCAGTGCAGCGCCTCGAGAGCCATCACCAGGACCTCCAGCGACTCAGCAAAGATTACTGCATCATCGGCAAAAACAAGATCAGTGATCTTGGTGTTGCCGACGGATCCTCCACAATCACTTTGATCTACAACCTTGTCCAATACCCAGTCCATACAAGCGTTGAAAAGTGATGGGGCAAGGACGCACCCTTGCCTCCCCTCCTGTATTCACAGGAAAGAAGCTGGATACACCTGCCCCATACTTCACAGCACTCTCAGTCCCAGAATACAGACCAGTTATCAAACCAATAGTCCTTGCAGGAATCCCTCGATGTCGCAGAAGATCCCAAAGGTACTCGCGATGCACTGAGTCAAACGCCTTTGAGATCAAACATAGGCTGCAAGCATCCCCTGTCGAAACTCACGTCGGCGCTCCACCAGGACACGATGGCGCTAGGATACGGTCCGTTGTAGACTACCGTTGTTGAGGCGTGAACCAGACTGCTGAGGTCTCTGATGCTTCACCAGATGACTGCGAATCCGTGTCAGTAACAGATGGGCAAGCACTCTTGCCTGGTACGCTGAGCAGTGTAATACCGCGGTAATGTTGCAGTCCTGACGGCCCCCTTTCCCTTTCCAGATAGGGACGACCAGCCCCTTTTCCCAGTCAGGAGAATGGTACCTGATTGCCACACGGCAGTCAGGACAGCATGCAACCCGCGGATCATGGCCTCACCCCCAGCTTGAGGAGCTCCGCACTGATATTACAACACCAGCTGCCTTTCCACCCTACAACTTTGCTACAGCCTCTCTGACTTCGTCAAGAGAGGGTGCGGTTTCGTCAATGGGAGGATCGGCATCCACTGCCTGTAACCCAGTGGTGTGAAGCTGCTCAGTTGGAGGGTCCACCGTGAACAACTGCCCAAAGTACTCAGCCCAACGAGCCATCTGCCCATCCATGTCCGACACGAGGCGCCCCATCTGTTGTTCGGATAGCACTCGCCCGAGAAGGAGACTTGGAACGGAGCTTCTTCAGGGCTCGGTAGGCGGGTCGGAGGTCATTAGCGTTCAAATGACCCTCGACATCCTAGCGAGACTCCTGACATACCTCTCCTTGTCAATCCCCAGGAGGGTTCTAGTCCGGCGTGACAGAGCCCTGTGCTGTTCCCGGTTCCCAGCCAGCCTGGCAGCTCACCTCGACTCTCCTCGATTTTCTCCAGCGTCTCCGTCGAGACAAAAACCACGCCTTGACCTCGGGCGCTCCCCAATACACTCCTTGGCAGCCGGGAGATTTTCACTTTTGAAGGTATCCCACATTTTCTAAAAGGGTCCCCGAGAGCACCGACACAAAAAACCCGATTTGAAAATTTCCACCACATACTCATGAGCACAATCAATTTCCTTTCATTTTTCTCAGCAAAAACACAGTAGGGGTTCCCTTTTTGAATTTTTCGGACTTGACATGAAGCAAAGGGCGTACCCCTGTCTTTAGCTGCGAAACATTGAAGAAGTGGACGAAGAACAAGTGAACAGGACCCAACCAAAAAATGGAAACAGAGGAAAAAAATTTCCCAAAAACTTATTTTTTAAGTAGTGTGTGAGGGGGGTTAAGTAGACGGAAGTAACATGGGGCCGTGAAGTAGCGATACGGCACCGGGGCCCCCGGGAAGTACTTTTGGGGCTTTGTGGGGGGAGTGAAAGCGATACGGCCCAGGGCCTGAAAAATGACCGGGAAAAAGATTTAGTATATAGCCGGGAAACACAGTAAAGGGAAGACAGATTCTGAGAGGGGGCAAAAGCAAAAAAAACCAGTTTTCATACGGCCCTTTCCTTACCCCCCCTTGCCCCAAAGGGGCACTTAGCCTGTGAGTTAAACATTCCCCCCCCCGTAATAGTTTTGGTAGCGACAAAGGCCCTTTTCTGCGGCTGTTTTCCCTGCTGTTGGGACCACGGGAATAGTAATAACTGAGTGACTTTTGAAGACTGAGTTTTAGTTGTTTGTGCAGTGAACTTTATTGTTAAAAAAGGGTAAAATACAGTACACCCCCGAATTTTTTCCCAAGTGTTAACGTAATGGTTCAGATTCAGTAAAAACATGAAGTTGTCAGAGACAAAAAATGTTTGTTGGTTATTATGTTATTTTGGGAAAAAAAATTGGGGGAAACTATAAGTGGTGGAAAAGCCCCACTTAACGAGCCCAGGTCCCCTTATGACCATCTTGTCCCAAAACCAAGGTATTCGGGTGAAAAAGGCAGTTTTTTTGTCTTAACCCTTTTTCTAAAAGAAAATTTGAAAGGGAGCTCGAAAAAAAACTGGTGTCAGGTGGGGGGGTTTGGGAACACAAAGTATTTGAGTGTGGGAGTGATAAAAAGTGGGGTAGTTTTAATGTCAGGAACTCCAACTGAAAATTTAAGGGTTAGAACTTTTTTAAACCAACCCTTATTTCAAAATTTTTAAAATTTTGACGATAGCGTTTAAAAAACATTTGAAGCCCGGGGTTTGTAGTTTTAACCCAATGATGGGGGGGGGGTGGGGGGAAACCCGAAATTTCCTACGGATGGGACGGGTCGATGCTGATGGCAAACATACTTTTAAATGATTTTGGGGGGCGTGATGGCTTAAAAAAAATTTATTTGGGGGATTTCCGAAAAGTTCGCACCCAAAAACCCCTAACCCCCTTTTGCCCCCACCAACCCCAGGGGTTTCAAAAAATGACATCGAGTTTTCGAACAGTATTAAACTGGGAGACTAGGAAAGTTTGGGAGCTTACTAAGAAACCATTTTTTTGGGGGAATGTTAGGCTCTTTAGAAGAAGCATTAAAGAACAGGGCCCAAGACTTTGCGGGGGAAACAAGGATTTCTTGAAAATATCCCCTGCAGATGGGAGAAAAAGACCATGCAGAAGTTAATTACAGCGGGGAAAGGAAATGTTAGGAGAGACCCTGGGGTTTTTCTACATCCGATTACGTACGCCTAGGGGGGGAATTTGGCTGAAAAGAAAAAAATTTTGCCCCCTTTGTATAAAAAATAGTTCTGTGTTTGGGCCCTTCCCTCTAATGCTTCCCTCCACCGTATGAGTACTCTTTGACATCGGATGAAAAGGGAAAAAATCCTTTGAGAATATTAAAAAAAGGTTTATGCTTGGGCTCAAGCCCACCCTCATTTTGAAATTATTAGACGGGGTTTATAGAAAGAGAAAGACAAGGGGGGCCCATTGGCCATATTGGGGCCGACACCAAAAAACCGGCGCTATACCACCCCAATAAAAATTTTTCACAAAGATATTACAGGGGTTTGCGCCACCGAAAAGAAAAGGGGTATCGGGGATCCCCAAGAAATTTAAAACCCAACGAGGCCCTCCCCCCCTTAAGGCATTTAGACTGCTAAAAAATGGGGCCGGGGATGGGAAATATTGCGAGGAATTGTAGACGCCTCAGGCTGAAAATTTTCGATTTCCCCAGACAAGGGGGGTGCTGGATGGTGGCCACCGGGGGCATAGGGCGATCGGGTGAAACTTTCCCAAACGCCCGCCTGTGTCAGAGGTGCCCCCCTGCGGGGGGGGACAACAACATACCCCCTAAAAAGGGGAAAGGGGACATGGCCCTTACAAAAACAAAAAAAAAAAAGGGCCAAAATTGGGCCCCCCTTTTTAATGGCCTTCTCCACGAAAAGGACCCAACTTTTTATTTTTGAAGGTCCGGGTGGGGGCGTTTCAGCCCCCCCATTTTAAGAGTAATAAAATAGTGGAAATCCCGGTCACCTTTTAATTTTGGAGGAAAGGCTTTTGGGAAGCCTTTAAATGGTGACTATGAAAATGGGAACCACATAAGTTGAAAAAGCGTCTTGCATTGCCCTATCCCTAAGGGGTGGGGGAAAATTTTTTAAAATTAAATATGGTCTAACGAGGGAAAAAAAGCATGAAGGGTATGATTTTTTCCAAAAGGATAAACCCTACCAACTTTCTAGTTTTGGGCCTTGACTTAATGTTTAGGAAAGAGGCCGTGATTAACCCGGTATATGCTACAAACAGAGGTAGGGGGAACCTACACAAAAAACCCTTGGGGGTTTTCCCTAAGGGGGGGGGAAATTTTCCCCTTTGAGGGGTTGGATGGGGGTAAATATCCCCAGGATTGACTACGGAGGAAGGGGGAGAAGGAGAAGAAGAAAATACCTATAAGGGGGGGAAGGCAGAGGCAGATTTGACTTTGCTCCAGGATGAAAAGGAAAAATTTTGAGCTAGAAGCAAAACCCAGGCTGTACAAAAGGATTTTTTTTTGGCCTAATGCAGGAAAAAAAAGGTGGCCATTTTCCTATATCCAGGGTTTGGGTGAAGTGCAAAAAAGGAATAATAAAAGTGAGTATTTTAAATAAACCATTTCTAACCCAAGCCCCGAATATTTACTTTTTAACCCCACAGGGAGCGGGCAAATAATCCTTTGTAGTACAGAAAACCTTGAGAACCCCCTGCTAGGGTTGTGTTTGGGGAGAGGATGAAAAAAAAAAAAACAATGCACAAAGACAAAAAAGCCTAGAAGTAAAAAGAAAGGAAAAAAACAAAGAGCAAGGGTAATTCCTTTTCCCCCTCAGGAAGTAAAAAAAACATAGCATTACCCGAGCATCACTGACAAATACCCGGGGTTTTTTGCCTTAGAAGGGGGCCCACTTACTAAAAATTTCCTTTTTATTTTTTAAAACAATCAAACAAAAAACTGAAAACCCATTTTATAAAAAAAGCCAAAAAACCCTTACCCCTATCAAAAATCACTTTCGGATAAGGAACAACTAATTAGTTTTAAACCATCGGGGGGAAATTTCGGGGCCAAGCTATTCTCCTTTAATTCCCTTTGGTTCCAGTAATGAAAAGGAGGGAGGCATAAGGCTGTCCCTTGGATTTTCGAATTTAAAATTTGATAACTAGTAAAATGATAAACATCCCTCCCTAATTTTTTCAAATATTTTTAAACCAATTGGGTCAAAAGCAAAGTTTCAAACCCCTTTGGGAATTTCCGCTCAGGGAAACCAATCAGGTCCCCACTGACCCCGGAGTCTAGCAGAAAAAACCCCTTTTTTGAACCCCCCTTTGGGGGTTTGTGGGGGGGACACAGGGTTTAAACCTTTCGGTTTAAAAAACAGCACCCAGGCGTCCCCAAAGGATTATCAACCACTTTTTGCAGGCCTAGTGGGAAAAGGGCCCGGGGCTCCCTAGACGCAAATTGTCCCTTGGGGTCCTCCCTTTTGACATTATGTAGTAATTTGGAAAAAAGGTTTAAATTCGACTAGCGACACCAAACATGCCCCCTTAGGTTTGATAAATCCAGTTTTTTTTGAGAAAAGAATTTGTCAAAACCAGGACACAAAAATTAGTCCCGTTTGGCATCAAACCAAAAACCAAAAAAATAAACCTTCGGGAAAAACATTCCAATCCCAAAAACGGTAAAAAAAGTAAAAAGTTTCCTAGGGTTTTTTTAAAATATTACAAAATTTTTTTTACAATTTTTTTCTAAAGTAGCTGAAACCTACACAAGCAAATTAAGGGAAAAAGGGAAAAGACCAAAAGCTAACCACCCAAAACAGGGAATGGGGAACGCCCCCCAAGCCCCTTAAAGTTTTTTAAAAAAAAAAGCTCACAATTTTAAATTACTCAAAAATTTCCCTGACTTCAAAAAGCCCTTTTCGTCCTGACAAACGGTGCGTAAGTTTTTGTATTGGGGGGGGTTTTTAAAAAACAGGCCAAATGGGGAAGGAAAAATAAAACCCTTTGAGGGTACTTCAGGGCCCCTTTAAAATTTCCGCGGAAGTAAAGAAATTTGGGGGCCTTTGGGGGGGAAAGGGGAGGCTTTAAAGCAGGGGATCTATGGCCTCACGGGTTCAAACCCGACCCCTTTTTTTTTTGGGTAAAAAAAGTACGTATACAGAGGGGACCACAGACCGGGGTTTGGGGAATTTTTAAAGGGGCTAAAAGCCCAACGGGGCCCCGGCATAGCGCGCTGGCAGACACCTTGAGGGGGTACGATTTTGAGGTAAAAACTTCCCGGGGGAGGAAACGTTTTTTCCGATTTTTAATCGAGGATAAAAACAACAAGGGGGTGACGTACTAAAAGAGAAAAATAAAAAGGACCGAGTATTGGTCCTAAGTAGTGACTCAAGGAAGCGGCAAGATTTTAAGATGTGGAATTTAGAAGAGGTTTTTAGAAGCCAAAAATACCGCCCCGGGGAATTTGAGGGCGTGAAAGAAAGTAAAAGCAAAGGAAAAGAGAGTAGAGTATCGATCCCAAAAAAGTACCCGAAGAAAAATATGGAAAGGGAGAATGTGCTGTATAAGCATTTTTAACCCGACGAGTATGGTCGGAGCATCGGGCTGGGTATCAAAAAAAACAAAAAATTTTCCCCAAGCATTGGCTTTTGGCTACCTCGCGGTTGCACCTGGCCACGGGGGGGGTCAAGACAACGTTGAAAGGGGGTTTTAAAAAATTTTGGCATTGGCCGGGGAGGTTTTCTTTTAAATTAACATTAAAAAAAATTTTTCCGGTTTTGTAGGAGCTGTAAAGCCAGCAAACCGTGCAAAGGCACCTTTAAAGGGGGAACCCCCGAGATTTGGGCCCCCTCCGTTTTGAGAGGATCCCTTGGATCTCGTAGGCCCAGTAAGTACCTCGGAAAAAGGGGAATAAGTATATTTGACGGTCATAAGGTGATGACCAGGTACTGTTTGCAGTTCCGTTGAAGTAAAAGCGCGCTAGTGGTGGCACGTTTTTTTAAAAGGAAATTTTATATGTGCACAAGGAGCCCCAGAGGTCCCTCGTTACAGACAAGGGGCGAAGCTTATTAACAAGGGTTTGAAGAAACTCTCAAAAAATTTAGGTATAAGACTTTTAAAGGACTACACCATCCACCCCAGAAAGTAACGGAATAATAGAAAAAGTAATGGGACGGAGGAAGTTAACATTAAAAAAACTCTATATAAAGATAATAGAAGAGTTTGGGGACAAATGGTTCCCCTACAGAACACTTTCCTATAATATGCCTATACGATAAATAAAGGACTCCCCCTTTTTTTTCTCCTATATTTGAGAGATGGGGACGCCATATGAAACACTTGGGGCAACCTTCCCCCACCTTTGTAAACACCAAGTTTACAGAAGAAAAAACATTTTGGTTAATATCTAAAAGGGGTATACACTACTCCCCCAACAGTAACCTAGGGGAAGGGAAGACTTGAAAAATGAGGGGGGTTTTAAAAAAGGAAAAAAAAATACTGTAGTAGAGAAGGTGAAAAGGTATATTTGGGGAATATACCGAAACCGGGGAAAACCCAAGGAAGTTGAAAAACCTTTCTTGAAGGTCCAAAACCAAAGTCAAGATAAGATAAGTGATGGGTATTGAAAGTAAAGAAAATTTTAGGGGAAGTAAAATAAGCATACACACAAAAAAAATGAAAAAGTAAAACCTAGGTGGCCCTGGGACTTGTCAAATGTTAGGAATTTTTTGAAAAGCTTTCCCCATGGCAAGGAGGGTAGTATGTGATACTCCGCCCCAAATTTGGCCCACAAAAGGGTTAGGCAGCATCAAATCCCCCTTTTTCTAGTGACTCAATAACTAACAAAGGGCAGGGGTGACATTTTCCCCAAGTAGCCAGTATGACATGCGGGGGGTAACCCCCGAGAATGATGCCCCAAATGCAAACCCCCCCCGGGGTTGATAAGGGGTTCAGAATCAGAATCTCCCCCCCCCTTCCCGGCTTCCATTAAGATAAAATACCACCCCCCCCAGAATTCCCTTTCAAAATGGGCAAAACCGACCCGAA
The DNA here is from genome assembly GCA_016584305.1 of Chionoecetes opilio. Classification (NCBI taxonomy): domain Eukaryota; kingdom Metazoa; phylum Arthropoda; class Malacostraca; order Decapoda; family Majidae; genus Chionoecetes; species Chionoecetes opilio. The sequence continues at coordinate 53,590 of JACEEZ010009098.1, forward strand.
AAAAGTGCGTCAGAGTGAGAAGAAACGGGAAGTATCATAAGAATAAAAAAAAGGTTCAATAAGAAATCATTAAAAGCAGGCCGTAAAGAAAACGAAAACGCCCTCTCAATTTGCAGGCCCCGGGGTAGGGCTTAAACCCTTTGGGAAAACCTTTTCCCCAGCCACAAAGAAAAAACCAAATGGAGGGGGATTGGCCTTCGTCCGGCTTTTCGGGGGCCCAAATTACGGGGAGGGCTTTTTATAGTTCCAACATGGTGAAAACCAAAGCGTATTACCCCCCCATGACCCGGATGCTCTGAATCGGGACAGCGGATTTGCATGGAGTATGGAGCATATGAATCGCCCCTCCCAAGGGTAAATTTTGCTTAAGCGAAATTTTAGACGGGTTTAACGGAGATTTTCAGAAAACTTTTTCAAGGAAGCAAGCGTTCTTGACATCAGGATGGTCGTGCTCCCATTTCACGTTATCGTCGGGGAAAGCAGAAAAATTTTTTTGGGTTCTTTTTTGCAAAATTATTTTTTTGGTACAGCGACGCGGAAAACAATTGACAAAATCCAAGAACCTAATAACCTTAATCATTTTGACTAAATCTGAAAGCCCAAAAGGGTTAAAACCATACTTCAGAGATCCTTAACAAAACCCGATACGAGCCTCAGACATTTATTTCCCAATACCCCTTTCTAGGGGGACCGCAGCAAAAAACCCGCCGCTGATATCTTTTAGGAGATTTTTTTCCCCAAAACCCTTGGGAAAATTGAGGTGATGAAATTTGATAAAAAAACTTTTTCTTTAATCCATTTAGCTTTGTAAAACCTGGACCTAAACTTCACCCAACTTAAAAATTTGGGTTTTTATGGAGATGCTAGACCCTAGGGATCCCCCCTTTAAATTTTTCCCCGATGATGGATTGTTAGATATACTTTAAAAAGGCTTCACTGAGGTTCCCGTGGGTTTTTATTCCCTCGGAACCCGAATTTCCCTTTCCCCTTTTAACCGGGGTTTTAAGTACTGTTTACGAGAAGCACGGGGTTTAAAAGGTTTGCCCTTTTTTACTATTTAGTCATCCCCATGAAGGGGGAAACCTTTTGATCCCCTTTTATGTTTTTGAGATTCTGCATTTCCCTCCCAAAAACCCCCCATAGGGCCCCCAAATTTTTTTTTACAAAAAACACCTGTGCTAGATATTTGGCCCGTACAGAGGATCGTTTAAAATGGCCCGGGTTTTGGTTAACAAGATTTTGAGCGTTGTAGGGAAATGGGCGCTCTTCTCATTTTCTCGCCCAGGGGGCCAATTTTTACGGGCAAAACGAAAGTGTCTGTGAAAAAAAATATCTTTCTAGAAACCCCCGAAAGCTGCTTTCGCTCTGTCCGAAAAAGTTTGGGGGGGAGGGTTCCGGCCGACGTTCCACCGCATACCTGCAGGATGGGCTTTCAGTGTGGGTCAACCTACCACACTTAAACCCGGGTTTTCCCCCCCGCTCCTTTCAGAAGTTCCGGCAGCCCTCCAAGGGACAGGGGTCCCCCCAAATTGGGCCCCCCTGTGCCGGGGCCCCCTGCCCATACCTTCACGTTGCCGGCGCTGGATGAGGTGGTCGACGACGCGCCGTGGGAAAGGTTTCCAAACCCTCCCCCCTGCCCCTAGCCCTTGCTTTGGGGGTGGGAGAAACCCGGGCCTGACCCCGCTGCCCCAACCCCCCCTCCCCCCACCCCTTATGGGGGCTTTTCCCCCCAACAGAGCTGTTTGTCCTTTGGGACCCAAAAACTCCCTTTCCCATCCAAGGGGGGGAGGCCCCCGCCGACGGGGGGGTCCCCGGATGCTGCCTGGTTGGGGGTAGGCCCTTGGGGGGCCGGGTCTCCCTACAGGGATGGCCGGGTGGTTGGTGGTTTGGGGGACGGTTCCCGGGGCTTTGCAGCAGTCCCCCCGTCGGACACTTTTTCTCTAGTCCCCTCTTCCGGTTTTAACAAAAGGGGTGGCCCGTCCCTAAACGCCAGTACCCCCCCCCCCGGGGCCCCCCGTCGAGTTTTTTAAAACCAAAGGGGCGCGTCATCTTGACAGGGGAAGGTCCGTGTAGTGCGAAAAAGATTGAAAAATGGACGAAGAACAAAGTTTTAAAAGATCCAGCCCAAAAAAAATGGAAACAGAGAGAACAATGAAAAAACATTAGTTAGTGGGGGGTGAGGAGGGGAAGTAGACAGGAATAAAAAATAGGGCCCTGAAGAGCGAACGGCCCAATGGCCCCCCCGGAAGTTTCTATGGGGCGTTTTAGGGGGAGTGTAAGCGATACGGCACCCTGGCCTTTTACAAGGGCCCGAAAAAGATTTAGTTTTATAGCCCCCACACGTGAAAAGGGGGGGCAGATTCTGAAGAGGGGCGAGCGAAAACCAGTTTTCTGGCCCAAATTTCCCAACCCCTTTTCATAAGGCCTTAGCCTGATGTTTAAAAAGTTTCCCCCCCAGTAATGATTGGTAGCGACAATGGGCCTTTCTGGGGCTGTCTTTCCCGCTGTTGGGACCAAAGGGAAAAGTAAATAAATGAGTGACTTTTTAAGACTTTAGTTTTAGTTTGTTGGGGGCTATGTTTTATAACCATTTTAAAACAAATACATCCCCAAAGTTTGTCAAATGTTTAAAGTAATGGTTTTAGGGGGTAATTAGGAGGGCTTTTTCCGGGCTTCACGACCTAAAACGACTTCCAACAGCCTGTTTTTGGGCAACTTTTGGCATTCTGCGGGCACATTGATGACGTATTAAAGGGCGTTGTCTGTCAAAAACAGGGCAAATGCCTCCAAACATTTTTTAGAGGGAAAGCCCAAAATACATTTAAAAAAACTCATAAATTGAGTATAAAAGGGGGATGTTTTTCCCGACTCAAAAACTGAAAAAGGGCAAGTATACAAATCAAAATTTGGCCATATTACAATTTCCATCCGCTCGTGAAGAGTTTTTTTGAGGGGATGAGCCGAAATGGCGAAAAGGCATCTGACCATGACTCACCACCCCCGGCTCCCCGAAGACAAGGTATTTTCCTCCTCATCCTTCCTTCCTTTTTTCTTTCCCCTTTTTCCCTACCTAATTCCTCTCCCCTTTATCCAAAACTAATAAATACTACTACTACTTTCTAAAACCCCACCAAACCCCTACTATTACTGTTTTACTACTATTATACCGTGGTTTTTCCTCCCCCCCTCCTTCTTTAAACCCCTTTTTTCTTCCCCTTTTTTTCCCTACTTTAAATTTTTTCCCCTTATCAAACCCCTACTACTACACTACTACTATTTCTATTTCTACTAAATACTTTCTACCCACTATCCCCCTACTATTACGGTGTACTACCCACTTAGCCGTTTTTTGTGTCCAAGATCGTTTTTGGTACGAAGACCGTTTTTTCTCGCAATTGAAAAAGGAATTTTGGGTTTTTGCGACAAAAAAACAAAAAAGGGTTGGTAGGGGCCCGAAAAATAATCAGTCTAAAAAATTGCAAAAATATCACAAAGCAGTATATAATACACATCCCCAGCAATGTTATTGGAGTGGTCTTCGTAAACCAAGACGGTACTTGGACGATTAAAAAAAACGGCGTATTAAAATGCTGTACTACTACAACTACTACCAAATGCAATAAAAAAAGGTTTGAGGAGGGAAAAGGGGGGAGAAAGGAAAACTAGGAGGGTGGGAGGAGGAAAAAAGAAGGGGGGAAACATTTTTGGGGTGGATGAATTTAATTTTTTTATAAACACAGCTGAGAGCGTGGAAGCCTTGTGATTTGGGTGAACCTTTTTTGGGGAAAAAATTGATTCGCTGGGCCCAGGCGGGAAGTAATTGTACTCGCCCCGGCCCCAAACACTAGAAGCCCTAGTGACACCCTAGGGGGCCACTCCCATATCTCGTACCAGAAACCCCGGGGACTTCCGGGGTTGTACAAAGAGAGGAAGTTTGTTTAAACTAAAAACCGTGCCCTTTTAAATCTCTCTGAATTCTGCCCTGATTCAGTAAGACATGAAGATTGTCAAGAGACCAAAAAATGTTGTTTTTTGTTTTTAAAGTTATTTTTTGAAAAAAATGTGGAAACTATAAGTGCGTGTCCCAACCCCACTTAACGAGCCCAGGGACCTTGACCATCTTGTGCCTTTAAACCCAAAATATCAGGGATAAGCAACCTTTTTTTCTTAAGCCTTTTCATGAAAGTAAAAAAATTGAGGGAAAAGGGGGTCGAAAAAAGCAACAAAAATCTGTGATCTGTTCCAAAAAACCAGCACCCCGGGAAACCCTGCAGTTTTTGGGGGGACCTCCAACGATAAATAACGAAAATGTGGTCGATTTCTTAGCTAAAAACCCCCGGCATTACTATACCATTTTCCAGCGGGGCAGCTCTTTTCTCTGATACCAAGAACCGGGAAAATTCCCCAAAACCTTTTGGATCTTTCAAAGTTCAAAAAGCAGAGAATGTTTGGGGTTTTTTTGGTTTCCGGGAAACCATGGGGGCCAAAAACAAAAACTCTAGCCTCTCTCACAGTGCCTATTTGCATTGAAGTCACCCCAAAACAATGGGGTGTGTCCCGGGGGGAGGACACTGGTTTTAAAACAGAGTCAGGTTTTTGGGAGTCTAGTTAAATAGCGGGGAAGGGGGGCGGCCATTTTGGGAAAAAGTAATAAGGTTTATTTCCTATGTATAAGAGAAAGGAGTCTGTTTCCTTTTCGGGCATTAAATATAGAGAAAGGGGAAAAAGCCCCAATTACAGGGATTAAAACACAATTTGAAAGATTACGGGGAAAAAGTTTCGAAGGATTTCAAGGGATTTTCCCGGGGAATTTTTTAGGGATTATAAGAGGTCAATAAGAGAGAGATAAGGGTTAAAACCCCTTCACACATTCCTAATCGAACCACGAACCCCGCCCAAAATGCAGTGCGCAGCGCCCTCATGGTCCTGGTTTTTGGGTCCACGTGACCGATCGTGACGCTGTGACGCCCCCCCCCCTCGGGCCCAGGCCACGAAAAAATTTAAAGGGGTTTCCCCCAAAAAAACGGGAAGCTCCCCAAAAGTTTGGTACCCAACGCGCGCTATCATAAATCTATCGGGGACGCTATCGGGTTTTCTATGTGCAACTTCGTGACACTTTCCTTTATGGGCTAATTTTCTATGGACGAAAAAAACCGTTACGCGCGCTTTACCCAAACCCCCCCCCCCTTTTCCCCCCCCCCTTTTTTATTCACCCCACCCCCCCCTTTACAAACTACCCCCTACTCCCTAACCGTGGAATGCCACCCTCCCCCCTTCCTACCCCCTACCCCCCCTAATAAAGCACGGGAGATGCCCCCCCCCCCCCTTGTAACCACCTATCCCCCCCCCCAAACCCCCACAACGCCTTCCTTCCCCCAACCCCCCCCCCCCGTTTCACCCTTTTTCCATCACCAACATACCCCCCCCTGTTTCTCTCACCTTAACTCTAAACCCCCCTTCCCATCACCATGGGCCCAAAACACCCACGTGGGAGGCATGTTTCTACTCTTGGACGGTATCGTGATCCCTTCATGGCCCATTATGGCACGTCGTGGTTATCGAGCTTATCGTGAGAAAAAAAAGACCGTTGATTTTCCCTTGGACGTAGTCCCTTTCCAAACTGTCATGACTCCCCAAAAAAATTTTTTTGGGGGGGACCATTTTTACGACCGTAAAGACACCCTACGTAAGCCTCCACCCAAATCGCGAACACAAAGGCCTTTGGATCCTCTCCTTCCATTTCCTTTTTTGATTTTCCAATAAATTTTCGTTCATAATTTTCAAAGGGCTGTACAATGCATTCCTCCTCCTTTCCCCCGGGATGTTTTTAATCCCACCGGGGGGGGCCTCTCTCCCCCCCTCGCCTCCTCTCTCTCTCTCTCTCTCCCCTTTTCTCTCTCTCTTCCCCTCTCTCTTCCTCTCTCTCTCTCTCTCTTCTGTTTTCCTCCCTTTTATTCTCCCCCCTTCCTCTTTTTCTCCCCTTTTTCCCTTCTCCTTCCTTACCTTTTTTCCCCCCTTTTCCCCCCCCTCTTCCCCTTTTTTTACCTTTCCCTTTTTTCCCCTTTTCCTTTCCCCACCTTTTGGTGGCCCTTTTTTCCCCTTCCCCCCGCCCTTCCCCTTTCCTCTTTTCCCCTGTTCCCCCCCTTTCCTTTCCTTTTTTCCTTTCCCCCCCCCCTTCCCTCCCTTTTAATTTTCCTTTTTTCCCCCCCTCTTCCCATCCCTCCCTTTTTTCCGTCCCCTTTTTGTTAATTCCTTCCCTTTTCCCCATTCTTCCCTCTGTTTTAACGGAAACTTCCCCCAATTAATTTTGGGCTTAAAAATATTACTATTCTTAAATGCTAAAAAATTTCCCCCTAGCGTATAAACCCGTATTTTTTTGGAAAAGGGGAAATGTATATTTAGGGGCGAACGAGGGGAGAAAAAGGAGAGAGAGAGAGAGGAGAGAGGAGAGGAGAGAGAGAGAGAGAGAGAGAGAGAGAGAAGGGGAGGGGAGAAGGGGAAGAGAGAGGGGAAAAGTATAAAATTTTTTTTTAGTATAAAAAATTTAAATTTAAACAAACTATTGATTAAAGAAAGTTATTAATCATATTAAAACGAACCCGTTCGTGTTGGGGTGGGGGTGGGGGTGTGTGTGTGTTTGTGTACTGACTGAAGTGCTGGTTGGAAGGGTAAATGGGGGGAAAAATGCCCCATTTCCCCTTTCTGCTTTTTATAGGGTTAAGGCCCTGATATCTCCAAATTAGCTTATAGGATGTAAATGGGTCAGGGAAAACCTTTCTTGAGGCACAGAAGGGTAAAGTTTTTTGCAACCCTCGAGACGTCAAATTATTAAAAGGGCTTTTGTGGGGTTTGGTTTTTTGCAGGAGGTTAAAACCCTAATTACCAATTAGCCCCCCCCCCCCCCCCTCTTCCCCCTCTCCTCTTTTCTCTCCTCTCTCTCTCTCTCTCTCTCCTCCCTTCTCTCTCTCTCTCTCTCTTACACTATCCACAATAGGGGAAAATTTCACATCATAATGTAAAAATTTAAAAAACTTTTAAATTTTAGATATTTCCCCAAAAACTATTATTGGCTACATTCACACCCTCTACGCGGCCCCGCGCCCACGCACGCACCACGCCCCCACGCACGCACGCACGCACCCCACACACAAAAACACACACACACACACAAAACACCAACCCCCAAAACACAAAAAGGACCCAGGTTTTAAGGGCTCAAAGGAAGGAGAAGGGAGGGGAAAAAGGGGAAAGGGGGGGGGGAGCTGTTTAAAATTCATTACTGTTGGGCGGGGGTTTAAAAAATTAAAAATTTATCGGGGGCTAAAAGTCGGGGAAAGGGTTTGAAACAGGGTGGCTACTTAGGGGGGGTGGAGCGGGTCTCTAAGAGAAGACTGAGCGAACATTTGTAGACAAGGAAAAGATTTGAGAAATTGATGGGATTGCCTCGCCCCAAGTGCTCGCGAAGTTCATTGCGTGACTGTACAGGCAGCGTGACATTGTTGTGAGGCTATCGTGGTCAGCGTTTATCGTGGTTAAATTTCACGATAGCGTCAATAATCAAATTGGTGGCGCTATCGTGGTTCGATTATGGAATGTGTGAAGGGAACTTAAATAAGGGAGAGATAAGGCTAAGCGAGCGACTGCTAATGGTCGATGTAATTAATATAGTCTGCCTTAAACTTGTATAAAAGAAAACGTAAACATTTTAGAAAACTTCAATATTGTAACATAGACTCTAGTATTTCTTTATGGCGTGCCTAAGTACTCTATTACTTCTTATAAAAGTAGCATTCTAGTCCTTATTAATGTAATATATAGGGATGCACGCCAAGAAACTATACTACTATGCTGGACGTGTGTGTGTGTGGTGTGTGTGTGTGTGTGTGTGTGTGTGTAGGCAGTGTGTGTGTGGTGTGTGTGTGTGTCTGTGTAGGCAGTGTGTGTGTGTGTGTGTGTGTGTGTGTGTCTGTGTAGGCAGTGTGTGTGTGTGTGTGTGTGTGTGTAGGCAGTGTGTGTGTGTGCAGGCAGTGTGTGTGTGTGTGTGTGTGTGTGTAGGCAGTGTGTGTGTGTGTAGGCAGTGTGTGTGTGTGTGTGTCTGTGTAGGCAGTGTGTGTGTGTGTGTGTGCAGGCAGTGTGTGTGTGTGTGTGTGTGTAGGCAGTGTGTGTGTGTGTGTGTGTGTGTGTGTGTAGCAGTGTGTGTGTGTGTGTGTGTGTGGTGTGTGTGTGTGTGTGTGTGTGTGTGGTGTGTGTGTGTGTGTGTGTGTGTGTGTGTGTGTGTGTATGTGTGTGTGTGTGTGTAGTGCCCACCTTGAAAGTGTACTCTACTGTCCTGGTTACTCTGCTGCCACCACCCACATAAGTGGGAAAACAAATATAAATGAATAAAAATAAAAGATGTGAGAAAAAGGTAAGTACTGTTTGGATCTAAATAATAATTCGTTAATAAATAATCATTAATATATTTCTCCCTTTGCTTGTAATTGGTAATAATTATACATTCACCAGTTGTCTTAATTCTAAGTCTTCTTCTCCCCTAACGATACGCACGCGTAATGCTCAAGTCGGCATCCTAATATAGTTTACTATCTCTGGTAACTTCAGTCTTACTGTTACCACTTTAACGATATGTACATACAGTGCTCAAGTCGTCATCCTATACTAATGTAGTCTATCCCATTTCCAAAGTTTCCCTCTCACTCATATTTCTATTCCTTTCTTTCTCCTTGGCCTCACACGGCTGGCTGTAATATACTGTAGTTGCCCCCTCTGCTAATTCGTGCCCCTTTGCCACCATCCCCCCACGGCTCCTACCTTGAGACCCTAAGTAATCCCTTTTTTTTGGGGTCAACAAAAGGAATCACCAGAAAGTAAATTCTACACTCTGTTAACAACTTTTCAAACATACCTTTTTCCCAAGGGCAAAATATCCCTCCCCAAAGGCGACTTAAAGAAATCGCCCAACCATTTTTTATTCCTGATTTAAATCAGTCAAAATTACCCTGATCGAGTATATAACTAGTTGTCACTTTTGCATCCCGTCACCCGTTTTTAAAAAGATCCATTCAAAAACTGTAAATTTCCCCCCTGCTCTCAAAAACAATGTTTTCAGCAGACAACCACCCTGGGCGGGGACGTCACAACAGGGGGCCTCCAAGCCCGCCTTACATATGCCGGAGACTTGAGAAAATGAATACTTGGGGGAAATTTTGGGGGGTTTCTATATTTTTTTTTGCGATGTGGGATGTATTTCATCCCTTTGGGGGCAGCGTGGGGGCTGGGGCCTTTTCCCGGGAAAAGTTTAGCCCCCCAATTTTGAAAAATGTGGGGCGACGATATTGTGTGCAAATGTGTGCAGCGGCGGCAAGCGGCGGGACCCCGGGGGTTTAAAGGGAAAGGGGCCCCCGAGATAGAGGGCGCAGTACCCTGGCTACTACCAGCCGCCCCGTCGCTCCAAAGGTCTGCACACATATATCGTCGCGTGTGGGTTGTGAATGGGTGCAAAAGCCCCGGGGGAAATGGAAACGGTTTCTTGCCGTGCCCAGCAAGATGCAAGTATTTTCCCCGTGCCCGCACAAAAAAATATCCCAAAAAGCCCCCAAAATTCCCCAATTTATTTACTTTTTTCTCAGAGTCCCCGTGTGTCTGTGTGGGCGGGGCTGGGGGGCTAAAACCTCGTGTGACGTCGCCAGCAAGTTTCGCCCCCACGGCGGGAAGGGCTGTTTTTTTTCCCCCGCGTTTTTTTAAAAAAAATTTCAGTTTTTAGGGAAAAAAAGGGCGTAAAAAATTAATAATTTTTTGGATTAGGTATTTTGAAATAAAACTTTCAACAAAATTTATGCAAAAAAAAAAAAGGGGGTTCGGAGGGATTTTTAAAACTCGGGAAAAACGTCGAGTGTTTTCCTTAAAGTTATCCAAACCGTAGAACCCCCGTTTCCCCCTCGTTTCGCTAGTATCTAATTACTACTGGTTAAAATAAAACCCCCAAACCCAAGTGTTTTCGGGGACTGGGGGCGGGGAGGAAAATTCCTGTTGGCTTTTTGATACTTAGGGGTTTTTTCACCCTTTTCCCCTATTAATGTAATTTCTTCGTTGCTTTACCCTTTTTCCCCCCCAAAAAAAAAAATTCCTTATGCCCAGCCTTCTTTCAAGCTTTCCCCCGGATACCCCAAAAAAAAAAAAAAAAAAAAAAAAAAAATCATATCCCTCACACAAATTTATAAAAATTTTTCATAGGATTTTTTATCACCAAAAAACAAAATTTCTCATCCCGACATTCCAATTCTTCCAACAAATTTAAAAACAAAATGGGGTAGTATGTATTTTTTAACTTATCATTTCCCTCCCAAGAGCAATTGACCAGTTTGGGGAATACCTATTTTAAATGTGATAAATCAAATTCCCTTGAAATGAAAACCCTTTCTCCCTTTTTTCTTTTAAATTTTTTAAAGGGCCCCCAAAAATTTATAGAGTCGAAAACGGACTCGTCCCTCTAGCTGGAATGGTAAATTTTTCCCATTTTTCCCCCCATTTAATCCTGGGGGTGGGTGCGTAGGGAAATCACGACGGGTTTCTACTCTATACCCTCAGTTCTTGGGATAAGGCTCCCCTTCCTGTTTAAAGGCATACATCTCCTGCGTCTATCACCCTCGACCCAAAGCTCAAAAGCCAAAAAGCACATCCTCGGGTCTTGGGACAACCTAGGGGTTTGGGGTTTTCCCAGTGCAAACTTTTGTAAAACCCTCTAAAGCAAAAAAAAAAAATTTTTTTAAACCCCACTAAAGTCGGGCGGGGGGCCCTTTCCCTCAAAATCTCTCTTTCATAGAAAAATGGTGAACTTAATCTCTTTCTCCAGGGGTTTTAACACTTTCGTTTTTGTCATAAAAATTTGGGGAAAAAGTTTCCTCACTGGTTCCTCTCTCTAGGGGGGGGTTGCTAAAGTTCTTCTTCTCCCAATTTAAACTATTTTGCTGGTTCCAACAGCCAGCCATCTTGTCCTAAATATCGTTTAAATTTGTTTGGGCCCCGCGGCGGGTACATTTTTGCCGCAAAAAATTTTTTCAAAAAACATAAACCCCATTTTTCTCAAAAATTCACCATTTTGTATGGCCCCCAAACCCACTTAACTGAAAGTTTTCTATTGGTGCCCGTCTAAAAAACCTTTCTCTTTTCCCCCCACCCCCAATTTCGTTTTTTTCCAAACCCTTTTAATTTATTTTTTTCACATTAGCTTTCTCCCGCCATTTTCTACCTCTCCCAAAATTTTTCTTTGATTTTTTCGTGTGCCATGGTTTTCACCTTGATTAAATTTGTGGTAATTTCACACTAACACCCTTGGAGCGGTATGGGGGAAAAAAAAGCATAAAAAGGGGTTGGGGGGAAAACCCATTGTTTTCATGCACTGCACTTTTTAATACTCTTTGAGTTTTCCAAGAGAAAATTTGGGGGCCCCCCTATGAGGATAACCCTTTTGCACGGGTTTTGGAGAGAATTTTTTCTTTGTTCGGTGCATCCTTTTGAGTTTTACTTTTCCCTTTGTGGATGGAAAGGGGCCGTGGGTATCCTAAGTATCTCACTGGTCAAAACAACCTTTGAATTTTTGTGACGTAAACTCCTTGCATTACCCAATTTAACAGGGTTTTGGGGTTTGCCCCAAATAAACGGGAAATTTTTCCCAAAAATTCCCTTACATACTTCGTGGGGTCATCCGTTTCTTAATTTTAAAAGGTAGTAAACCACTATAATAAATCATTAGGGTTTAAATACATAGCGGTATCCGTGTGGCTCCCTTTCCCATGTTTTTTATGTCTATGCTTACCCTTCCTCTGATTTTTATTTAAACTGAGGGGAAATTTTTTTCCTTTGTTTTTGGGGGTCCACGACTACCCTTATGCTGTGGCATGTCAAACAGTTCCTCACATATTTTTCCCCAAAATCCGTTTTCAGGGGGCCCAAATTTAAAAAGGGTTCTGCTTTATTTATTGATTTCCTCCTTTGCTTTTCCCTTTTACTTCTTCTTTATTTTTTCCCAACCACCTCTCTTCTATTTAAAAATCGAAGTTTTTAAACTGGTCTATTTAAGTTGGTCTGTACAGTGTTTTTTTTCCCTGTTTTTATACTCTATTTGAAAACCTTTTAGTCTCTCATCTTGGATCCATCTTTTCACCCAAGGTGACTTGGTTCGTTTTTTAAAGGGAGGGACACTAAGGGTTTGGGTTGGTCTGTTCTGAGATCACCTTGGCCCCCCAACAGGAAATGATGAAATTTGTCTGAAAAGCAAAAAACTATTCCTAAGGTTTCCCTATCTGTTGCTGAGTACCCGGTCTAAAACTGGTTTTTTTTTTCCCTTTGAAAAAAAAAGAGATTACTTGGGCTTTCCCCTCATCACTAACGGGCCACCAGTACGCTCCTAGTGATTTTGGGCAAAGCATCGGTTTTCCATCAAAAGGGGTTTATTAATTTTGGCCTTATTTAAAGGGATGGAGCATAGTAAGTTTACCCTTTAATATTTTAAAAAAGCTTGTTTGGTTTTTCCCCCGGGACCTTTTAAAGGGGGTTATCTTTTGGTAAAATTTAGTGATAGGCACTGCTATTTAGCAAAATTCCTTCAGGGACTTCCTATCTTAAGCTCTCTCCCAAATTTGTTTTTCCTTTTGGAGGAAATCCCCAAATTCCTTCACTAAAAAAACCCATTAAAAATCCTCCACCCAAAAAAAAAAATTCCTATTTTTTTTTTTAAAATATTATCTTTCCTTTTTTTTTTTAAATAGTGTTGGGTTTCCCCCGGGGCTTTTAAAAACTCAGACAGCCCTCGAATTTGGGTTTACTTGTTTGGGGGGTTTCCCAAGCCCAACATTTTTAAACCCCTTTTTAGGGTCCTAATTACGGGGGGGTAAAGGGGGCCCTCCAAACCGCCTGCATGCCCCCCATGCCTGATATTTGTTTGCCTATACATTTAAGTTTTCTCATATTTAAAAACCCCTGCCCGCCAAACCGAAACCCACCCCGTCATACGTAACCCGGGTTGTGATAGGGTTTGGCTTTAAAAGTTTAAAATCTCCTATATTTGCGTTAGTTCTTTTTTTAAATTTTTTGTTTTTTGGCCCTGTTTATTTTATCAAAATTTGTTTTTCAAACCCCTTCCTAGCGAAAAAAAAAATTTTTGGTTATGTTTCCTATGTTTATATACAAACCCTTATCTCACATCGGCACGTTGCCTGCAATGTTTCTAAAACTTTCCTAATTTTTTCCACTTTTGCCCCCCTTTACTGTTCCCCTTAATACCCAATTACTGCCTAACCATGGGAAATGACTAACTAAAAATTCTTTCTTTTAATACTCCTTTGGTCTGTCTTTCTAAAAGGGAAGGTTTACCCTTTGGGGCCCCCCCGGCGCTCTGAAAAAACTTCTATTTTTTACTTTAGGCCCCTCCACCTCCACAGACTGGGGAGGGGTTGGCTAGCCCTACTAACGTTACTCTATACATGGATATGACACTGTTTTCCGGGCATTTTTCCCCCCCCCCAAAAATAATTAACTAAAAAGGGGAGTTGGGTTGGCTCTTAGGAAAAGGGGAAAAACCCATCGAATGGATCCCCACCGCTGCCCACCATTATGTTGTGGTCAAAATGATCATTTTACACCGTGTCACCATTAGGTAGACCCCCACCTTGGGGGTGTACTCTACGGGTCCGGGTACCCCCCGCTCCCCACCCCCCCACATTAAAGGGGGAAAAAAAATAAAAAAATTAATAAAAAAAAAAAGGGTTTTAAAAAAAAATATGTGGGTTTAAGGGTTTGGATCTGAATGAAAAACGGGGTTAATTATTTCAAATTTTTTAATTATTTAACTTTTTACTTCTCACTTGGTAATTATTAACATTCACATGTTATTTTAAATATTTAGTTTTCCCTTTCCCTCCTAGCGATACGCCCCCGCGAAAGGGTAAAGTCGTTACCTAATAATTTTTACTTTTTTTTGGTAATTCGGTTGCACTTCAGCACTTTAAACGTACGCCCCACGTAATGTCAAGTGTCATCCAAAAGTTTACTATCTCTGGAAAACTTCAGTCGAAATGTTCCCACTTTAAGGAAACGAGGTTAATGCTCAATTTCGTCACCCTAATATAGTTTTTATCTCTGGTAATTCAGTCGCACTGTTACCCTTTAACGATACGCACAGTAACCCAAAGTCTTTATCCTGATATAATGTTTTAAGGTCTACCCCCATTTTCCAAACGTTTCCCTCTCACTTATTTTTCTTTTCCCCCCTTTCCCCGGCCCTTTCACACGGCGGCTGTGATAGGGTTGTAGTTGCCCCCTCTGCTAATTTTTTGAGCGCTTGGCCCCCGGGTCCCCCAAACAGCTCCCCCCCTTTTGGACCCAAAAGTAAACATTCTTTAATTTCCTGGTCAACAAAAGAAATCCCCATTTAAATTTCATGTCTACATCTTTATTTAACAAACTTTTCATAACAGACCTTTCCCAAAGGGGGCGAGAATATAAACCTCCCCACGGGGCAAATTAACTTAATGAACTTTCGAGTGTTCAAAAAATTATCCAAAACCTAAAACCCCCGTTCTCACCTCGTTTCGCTACGTGTCTAATTACCCTGGTTTAAAAATATAAGCCTAACCAGTAAATTCAGGACTGAGGCGTGGGGGAAAAAATTCCTGTTAGCTTTTTGGATACTGTGTTATTTTTTCTTTCCCCATTAAGTAATTTTCGGGGTTACACCGCTAAAGTCGTATCGGGGCCCCCGCCTACAAAGGGCTTTCGTAGGGCACCGGACCTGGGGCCCCGTGAGGGTCTTACCTATTTTTGTTTGGGGTATCCCCTATCCTCGGTGCTTCCATAACCAGCCCTCAAAGGGGGCCCCCTTTGTGTAAATGGCCTTCGCCAGCGCCCCCCGGTTTGGTTTTCGTCCCACACCGAGGGACATTTAAAAGGGGCGCCCAAACCAAAACTAGTTGCCACGGTGGGACACGTATCCCCGTGCAACAGGGGGTTCATGCCAGAGGGAGCTGGGGGTCTCCTTAGGGGGTTGAAAACAGGGGGGCTCTTCCCCCAAAAGAGGAGAGCTAACAGCAACCCCCAAAAAACCCAAGGGACTGCCGGGGCTGGAACAAACCCAACAGAAAACACAAAAAATTTGGGACAAACGGGGGAAAGAAACACAGAAAAACAAGTAACAGTAGCAGTGGTCGGCAAGAAAACATTAAAAACTAGGGAAACGCACGAGAAAAAAGAGTCGAGCCGGGAGGGGTGGTATTTTTAATCTATTTTATTTTTTAAAAATAAAATTATTAAATACTTATTATTATTTTTATTTACTTTTATTTTTAAAAAAAGGCAAACCAAAGGGGCGTCATTGGGGGGGCCCAGGCCCCGGGGGCTCAGGTACCGCGCCGCCAGACGACCTTTGAAATCTCCCCCCCCCCCTGCAACCCCTGAAAAGGAGCAGCGGGCCCTAAGGATAGAGCCCAGACCCAGAGGCAGGGGCCCAAAAAATTTCCTGTGCACAAAAACCCGAACAAGACACAACCAACCAGACAAGGGAGCCCAACGTACAAAAACAATGCAGGGGCCCCCGGGGTGGCACAAAACGGGGGGGTGCCAGCGGTGCCCGGCCCCCAGGACAATACTGAACCTTGTCTCCCTGGGAGCTCCCTGGGCAAACAAGCAAGCCCCTATAAAAAAAACGGTTTCCAGGCCACCAGAAACTACGGGAAACCCTTGTCTCCCTGCCGCTCCCTGACAGGGGCAGCAAGCCCCTATAAAAGCGGGCCCGGCCACCAGACAAAATACTGAAACCTTTTTCTCCCCGCAGGGTCCCTGACAGGAGCGCAAGGGCCCCATAAAAAGGGGCCAGGCCCCAAACCCAAATACTGAACCCTTTTCTCCCTGCAGCTCCCTGACAGGAGCAGAAGCCCCTATAACAGCGGTGCCAAAGGGCCCCCAACAAAATACTGAACCCTTTTCTCCCTTTCAGCTCCCTGGGCACAGCAGCAAAAAACCCCCATAACCCCGGGGCCCGGCCCCCAGAAACTACTGAACCCTTTCTCCCTGGGAGCTCCCTGGAAAAGGAAACCCAAAAAACGGGGCCCCAAACAACTACTAAGTCCCGGGGAAAATCCCCCAAAAAGAAAGCCCCCATAAAGGGGGGCCCCCAAAAATGAACGTTCCCCCGGGAAAACAGGAAGCCCCAAAGGGGTGGGCCACCGCCCTTTAAAGGGCCCTTCCCCCCTTGAAAAGGGGCAACCCTTTTAAAAAAGGGTGCCAGGACCCGGTTTGGTTTTCCCTAAATCCCCGGGGGCAAACCCCAAAAACCCCCCTAAAATCGGGGGGAAAAAACGGAAAGTATGAACAAAACTAAAAGTAAAAAAAAAAAAGGAGGGTTTATTTAATGTAAAATTTCCTCTGTGACCCAAGTTAAAATTTTTCAAACATTTTGGGGCAAAATTTACTTTTATTAAATCCCAAAAAACCCCCAAATTTTTTTTAAAAAACAAATAAAGAAAGGGAAATAATGGGTAAAAAAAATTTTTGTTTAAAATTTAAAAAAGGGGGTTAATTTTTTTACCGGGGTTTTTAAAACCTGAAGGGCCTTCCTTTTTTTTTTTCACCCGGGGCTGAAAAAAAAAGGAAAGGAGTAATGGATCCTAGTTTTTAGGGGGAAATCCCGGGGTTTTAAAACAAGGTTTCCCGGGGATTTTTTTCCTTTTCCCGGGATTTGGCCCCGGTTTTTCCCGGGATTAGGGATTTTTTTTTCCCATCGGTTAAAACCGGGGGTTTTCGGTATATTATTTGGTCGGTATTGGTTTCGGTATTATGTTTTTTTCTTTTTTTTCTTTGAAACAGACTCCTGACTAGTATCAAGACCCCAAAAACTGACTAGTGACTACTCCCACTGCCGAGGGGGCACGTTTTTGGTAGCGTAAAGCCCATGGCTCAGAGCCTCAGGGAAACGGGGGGCGCGTGTTATCATTGGGCCCATTGCAGCTCAAACTTTACAAAGCCCCCCTGTGAAACCCCCCTCCCTCCCTTCCCACCCCTGAGGGGAGACCTAAAGAAAAACCCGATCATTTCCCTATCACACAGGCGTCACTTATACAAATTTCCTAAACCTAGCTCACAATTTTTATTATTGGTTTTTATATTATTTTTATTTAAATTTAAAATTTTTATTTTTAGTCTACTAAATTATGGTTAATAATGGCATCATCATTTTTTATTTTGTTATTATTTTACATCAAAATTTTTATTTTTATTTTATAATTAATATAAAATTTTTTCAAAGATATGCGGGGTGTGTGACTATGTGTTGGATGTCATTTTACTCACCCCCTGGCTTGTCCACGCGAGCTGGCTCGCGATCGCCATTTACCCTCTCACTGCGGGGGCTTGGGGTTTATTACTACCGATCCCTTTGGGTAATGCTGGGGCCTCACCCCACCCCACACCCCCTTCCCTCAAGGGGGGCCCCGTAACCGCCCGAATTTGTTTAATTGAAAAATCCCCGGGGGCACGAGGATTCGAACCGCCTACCAACAGAGTGGGGAGGGGCCAAAAAGTTATCAACCGGGCCATCGCGTGGTGTCCACACAAACCCCAAATCCAAAATGGTGTGTGTGTTTTGTGTGTTTTGTGGTGGAACTGTGGGGTGTGTGTGTGTGTGTGGGGGTTTTGGTGTGTCGGGGGGAAATTCACACCTCAGATATTTTGATTTACCCCCGTATCTTTTTTTAAGCTCCCTTACACATTCCATAACGAACCCCGATAGCGGCAACCCAATTTTATATTGACGCTATCGTGAAAAATTTTAAACCCCGATAAACGCAGGGGCCACGATAGCCTCACAAAAAATGTCAAGCTTTCCCGTTTAAGTATGTGTCATGAAGGTTTTAAGATAGTGCCACCGGGTCGGGGATACGACTGTTTGGGGGAAACTCCACCGCCGGGGAATTTTACGCGCATTTTTTAATTTTAGCCTGTATATAACAAATACACACACACACACATGCACACCCCAGTAAAAAACACAACAAAACAGACACTCACCCAACCCCCTACTATCTATGGCCCGTATGATGATAACAAAGTTTGCAAAATTTAAAAAACGGGAAAAATTAGCATAGCAATAAAATAAGAAATTGAATAATTACACTGGGGGAAAAAATTTTTTTGAGTTAGGGCTGAAAACTTTTTTTTAAGGGAATTTTTGGGTGCCCCGAATCCCAAAATTTATCTCAGTTTTTCTCTATCACGTCAAGTTTTTTTAAAGTAGGATTTGGTTTTTTTAAAAAAAAATGAAAAAACTGTACATAAAAAGTAACAGTGCTTATTTTTAAAAAGTTGCAAATGGAAAAATACAATGAAAAAATGAAAAGGGAAAAAGGCAGAAAAAGGGAAAGTTTATTTAAAAATTATTTTGTTTTTTGAAAGGATAAGGGTATAATTGGGGTGAAAGGGTTTAAGGGAAAAAAATTTTCGTTTTTAGCTTGGTCTGAGGGTTCAAATTGAGGGGCTGCGGTTTGATGCTTTCCAAAAAATAAGTCAGCCACCCTATGCACCTCCCACTACCCTGGGAAAAGTTCTTCCATAACCTTCAAAAACTTGGGGAAACGTTCACCTTGTCGTCGTAGCAGCCCCCAAGATTTTCCGGAAAAATTGGCAAGAGGCTATGCAAAAAAAAAGTATTTAATACTAAAAGTTGGAAAACCCAAACGCTTTGTAGGCCTTTTCCAAAAATTTTTTGTTTGAACAATTTCCCGTGTAATTTCTTGCCCCGTGTATTTTCCCAAAAAAGTTCTTTACGACCCTCTTTGAATGATAGCCAAGCATTCTTTTTAAGGGCCCGAATAGTACCGTTGAAAAAATTTAATTTGAGAGCTGTCGAATTTGTGGAAACCCTCAAAACAAAACCGGGGCCCTTTATTTTTTTAATTGAAAGGGCCAGGAAAGGGCCCAAAAGGGGTACTTTAAACAGTCCCCATCAGTTGACAAGCTTTTACAAATTGTTCATGAGACCTAGTTTTTTGTGCAGAGGGGGGAATATTTTTTTTCCGTCAAAAAATGGTCAGTTTAAAAGTTAGGATCTCCCGGTTTAAAATCGATCTCGGAGGCCCCCAAATTTGTCTGAAAACCCCAATTTCTTCTCTCCCAGCTCGCCCATCCCACATACAGAGAAAAACAGGGGTACTTTGTGAAAACCACGTTTTTGACCCAAAAAGGAAGGACACCATTTTAAGGTCAACACAGATGATCCAAAATTTTGGGGTTTTTCATATTTCAATAACTAATGACTCCTTACTTTTCCAAAATTCTTCACCCCAAGACAGAAAGAAGCCCCAAAAGGGACTGCGCCAAAAAAATTGCCATTGTGTAGAAGTTTTACTACAGCCAAAGTGGAAAATTTTTCTTATCGGAGGGTTAAAAAGGGGAGAAAAAAAATTGACGTGCCCTTTTTTTTTTGAAAAAAACTGATACAGATTTGGGGGAACAGCATGCCCCAAATTTTTGTCAAAAAAAGCAAAAAATTTAAATCAACAATTTTTTTTTTTTCAAATTGTTCCCCAGTGTTATAAAAAAGATAATAAAAAAGAAAAAACCCCAAAAATGAAAAATTAAAATATTATATATATATATTATATAATATTTTATATATATATATATATAAATTTTAAATTTTATAATATATATATATATATATTTTAAAATATATAAAATATAATATATATAAATTTAAACATTATTGGGTTTTCATTTTTTTTATCTTATTTTATAATTATTACAATTTCTATTTTTATTGCCCATGCTAAAATTTCGTTTTAAATTGCTATCATGTTTCCTATACTGCCTAGATATAGTGGTGGGGGCGTTTTGGGGTTGTGTGTGTGTGTGTGTGGGTACTGTTTTGTGCTGTGTTTTTTTAAAATTTTATAATATATATATATATATTTTATATTATATATATATAATTTTATATATAAAATATATTATTAAGGTGTATTTATAACAGTTTCCCGTCGCCCCTATTCCCAAAATTTTAAAACCCCCAAATACCCCCCCTTTTGAGTCACACCCCCGATTTTCCCTTTTCCCCCCCTCCCCCCCCCCCTTTTCCTCACCCATTCCCCTGGAGCAAGGCGTGGGGGTGAGGGGAAAGGGAAAAAGGAGGGAAGGGGGATAAGAAAAGGTATATAAGGTAAGTTTTGTTGGGGGTGAGAAAACTTATAATACCAAAAAGGGAAAAACGAAATGGATCTAATGTGTGGGTTTTTTAAAAGCAGATAAAATCGGGGAGAGAGACGCAGATGAGTAAAAAGGGGGCGATTTTGAAAAGGTTTATGTGGAAAAAAGGGATTTAAAAAAAGGAGAAAGGGAGGAAAAATTCTTACAGCTTTAACCGGGGGAGAAAAAAGAAGTAATGGATTTAAGCTGGAAGGCGTAGATTTTGAAAAGGGAAAAAAGGGAAAAATGGTTTACAAAAAAGGGTTTGTGAATGGGTTTGGGAAAGGGGCCGTAGACAGGTAGTTTGTGCAGAGTCATTTGGAAAAGCTCCCACCCCCCTTTTTCTTTTGGCTCACACCAGCCCCTCACCACCCCCCCCTTTGCTCCAAATCATCCCCCCTCCCCATTCCCCCCAAAATCCTTGCTGTGGTAAATGTATGAAAATGAAATTTTTGAAAAGAAATTAAAACCGAGAATTTTTTCTTTTGGGCATTTTTTCAAAAAGGGAAATAAAATGTGTTAATATTTAAACTCACCTGCTATTTAATCTTTATCACATAAACTCTAGAAAAAGTCTGGAAAAAAAAGTATTTCCTTTGGATTTCCTTAAAATTTTGCGTTTCCTTAGAAGTTTCCCTTTTCAGGTTTTAAATTTCCTTTAAAATAAAAGGGAAATTTTCCCGAAAGTTTTTTAAAACTGGCCCCTGTAACTCAGGATGCCAGATTTTTTTTTTTTTTTTTTTTTTTTTTTTTTTTTTTTGTGGGGCGGGGGTTTTTGGCCCAAATTTAATGGAAAAAAAAAAAAGAATTAAAAAAGTTTTTCATTTTTTTTTATTATAGGATATAAATACAATGATTTAAATACCATTTAAGTATTTTAAAACGGGATTGAATAAATGAAAACTTAAGGATTTTTAAAAAGTTTTTTAATACACAAAGTATTTTAATACCAAAAAGTATTCAAATACTGCCCCGCTTGGTATATCTATCAAACTGTCTTTCCCCCGGGAAACTCAGGAATCTTTGTTTAAAAATAAAGTTAAAAGGAAATTTGAATCAAAATTTTTTGTTTTTTCCTTAAATTTTGAGGTTACATATACATACTAAACTGAACAAAAAAAAGAAAAAGGCCCCACACCACATAAACTTTTTTTTTAGGGGGGGGGTTTTGCTTTTAGGTAGGGGTTTTTCGAATTGTAAAAAAAAAGTGGCCGACGCTAGGGGGGGATTTATGGTGTGCGGGGGGCCCAGGCCGGGGGAGTGGGGGCCCCTGAATGAAAAAGTGGGCGTAAAATTCTAGAGTCCTTTTCCCCCCCCTTTAAAAGTGTATCTTTTTTTTTCCAGACCCTTTACAAAACCCCCCTTTAGATACTTCTAAAACGTAATTTTTTAAAGTGGGGAAGAGATCCCCCCTTTAACCCCCCTCCCCCCACCCTTTTTTTTTCCCGCCCCGGACCCCCCAAAAAAACATTTCTAAAACCCAACCCCCCCTAAACCCAACCAAAACCTTTCCCAAAGGAAAATCTAAGGGGGGGGAAAGGACTACAATTTTTCCAGGTTAGGTTAGTAAAATTTTTTTTTTATTTTTTAATCTCTCCCCCAAAATTTATTATTTCGTTTAGAGTTATTGAAGGGATTTTGGAAAGTCTGGTAAAATTTAAAAACATAATAAGGGCGGGGGAAAAAGGGCCTTTGAATTTTAAAAGTGATTCAAAATTTCATATTAGTTAAATTTAAAAAATTTTCCACTTTTAATTTTACATTATGTTGGTACTAATTGGCCCTATTTTGGTACATGCAATGTAACAGTGTTTTGAGCAAAATTAAAAAAATGTCCAGCTTCAAATTTTTATTGAAAAAAATATTTTTTTCCCTTGGGGGCGGGGGCCCCCCGGAGCAGGGCCTAGGCCATGGTCTACTCGGTCCCCCCTTAAATCCGCCACTGGCCGACGCCACAGGAAACTTTCTTTTAGGGGGTCTATGCTGTACGGTAGGGGTTAAGAATAAAAAAAAAAAAATGGCCGACGCTATAGGAAACTTTATTTTAGGGGGGTCGATGCTGTAGAGGTTAATAATTGTCTGAGAATGGACAAGTAAAAAAAAAACACGAAAATAACACATACCGATACCGGTAATACCGGTATTTTGGCACGGTATCGGTATACCGGTATCGTAACTGATACCGGTGTGAGGACGTACCGGTATTATTCCCATAAACCGGTATCAGCAATACCGGTATTTTATTGATACAACCCTACGTGTAACTGACTGATGACCCCGGTGTGCCCCGGTATTCAGTATACCGAAATACCGGTATTTTAGCACCGGTATTAACGGTATTACCCGTATTATTATTTTTTTCGATATACTGGTATCGGTATATTATTTGGTCGGTATTGGATTTCGGTATTATGTTTTTTTCTCGAAACAGACTCCTGACTATAGTCTATTCACTTAAGCTGGATTTTTGGGAGCTGTTTGATGCCTACCCGAGTTTGTAAGGACGTCACTGATTGGCTGATAGACTCGGGCTGGGTGGTGGTGGTGGTGGTACCTTGCCTCGGCGCTACCAAAACCCTTGCGTTGCCTCAGAAAAATATACATATTTCTTTGCTTAACTCACCTCCTACACAAGATAGGCCTATTTTTTTTGTATCAGTGACATATAAGGGATGACCTGCTTCGTCGGACTCGCTGATTTAATGAAGGAGTCAAAAAATTACTCCCTGTCAGTCGAAGCCGCAACTCTGGTTCTTTCATATGCACGACCTTAACATCGGCAAACTTTTATGTCACACATGTGTTCCGACACACTTGTTAAAGGGATCCCATGCTGCCGCTTGCGTTCAGGGCTGCATAAACGAAAGCACCAACACTGCAGAGGACTTCTTCGTATCACTCTGCGTCCGATTCAAACCCAAACATGACATGTACCATCTAAATGACTAAAGAGGAAATCATGAAAACCAAAACCGCTACTCTGTGATACTCACATGCCTTATTTTTACCCAATGAGTTACGAATAGGGGTTTATTGTTGAGCCAAATCTGGGCCGATCAGTACAAACAAAAGGCCCATTTGGCTAGAGGGTATTTAAGCGTAGGAATTTTCGGGGCAACGCTTTTGGTACCCGAGGAAAGGGACACCACCAAAACCCCAGCCGACTATCACCAACAGGAGCGTCCTACAACTTAGGCCCAGTCCAGCCGGAATCACCTTAAGTGATAACTATGTTAAAGCCAAAACTGATATGAATATCGATCCATAACTATTATAACGCTATTGTAACTAAATCTAGCCAGTTTCTTCCATTATTAGTAAATCCTTTAAGTTTTAATAAACCCTTTATTATTAATTAATAATACATTATATTTATTATTTAATTATTATTATTATTATTAATAATATCATTATTATTATTATTAATAATATCATTATTATTTTTAAATTTAATAATATCATTTTTAAATTTATTAATATATCATTATTATTATCATTAGTCTTAGTCTACTAAGCAATCTTTATTTCATTATTGTTATTATTATTATCATCCAAATATTATTATTAGTTTATTATTAATATAATTATTTCAAAGATATGTGTTTTTGTGTGACTGTGTGTGTGTATGTGTGTGACTGTGTGTGTGTGTGTGTGTGTGTGTTGTGTGTGTGTGTGTGTGTCGGAGAGGTCACCTCAGATATGACTGACCCTCGTATCTTTCTTTATTAAGCTCCCTTCACACATTCCATAATTGAACCACGATAGCGACCAAATTTGATTATCACGGGGAACAATTAAAAAAAAATTGTTGAGTTAGTTTTTTGAGCTTATTTAGACTAAAATTGGCATGTGATTCCAAATCTGTCTCAGTTTTTCTCTAGCACGTCAAGTTTTTTCTCCACAGCTTACCCTCCAGATAAGCAAAAATTCACTTGTGAGCTGTAGTAAAACTTGCCAGCGGGATTACGTTTTGACTCATCGAGAGCTATGTGGCAACTTGTTGTGCAGTTACAATTGAGACAGTGCGGTGAGAGGTGTGTGCAGCTCCCAATAGGTCAGTACTATCAATATCTGCAAACAGAAAGCTAGGATATGGGAAATTAGGAGGATTTGTTATGGTTTTCTCGTAACCTTGTAAACATACCATTGTAATTTCAATTTCTTTTTATGCTTTTTTTTTTTGTTTTCAAAGCTTGAAAACTATTCCAGCTTAGTGTTTTATTTACATGGTATATATTTCTTTTTTTGCAGTTCATGTCTGCTCCTGCTACGTCTCGTCGAAAAATGCTAAACAACCCTGACCCCTTCTGCTATATATTTTGGTAGTTTCACCATTCCAAGTCAGAGGGCAAGCATCAGCGTATTTGTCAAACAAGCATTTTCGCATATTTAAAGTGAAACTCGGTGATAAAGACAAGCTATGGGCCCCCTCACAAATTGTGAAAGCAGTGTGTCGAGAGATTACGGATGTGGACCAAAGAAACACGTAAAAAGTTGGCATTTGGTATCCCCATGGTTTGGCGGAGCAAACAGATCATTCCACAGACTGTTACTTTGTTTAGTGAAAACATCGGGAAATTTAACAAGAAAAATAAAAGTAAAATAGAATATCCTAATCTACCGTCAGCAAATAAGACCAATGCCTCATTCAGCTGAAATTCCAGTGCCAGTTTCGAACAACTCCTCCTCTAGAAGATTCTGAGTGATGTTAAAGAACGCAGTGACAGAAATGATGCAGATTTTGACATTCACGAGGATTCATTTTCGTAGGGGATTTGATCAGCACGATTTGAATGATTTAGCACGTGATTTGGGCCTATCCAAAAAAGCTTCAGAAATACTAGCATCAAGACTGAACGAGAAAAACATACTTGAACAAGGAGTAAAGGTATCATACTTTCGAACCAGAGAAAGTACATTTCTGCAGTACTTTCGAAGTGCCAGCGGTTTTGTGTTTTGCCATAACTTCCCTGGTTTACTAAAGGGAAATTAGGGCTTTCAATCTACAATCCAAATGAATGGCGATTGTTTATTGATAGCTCAAAACGGAGCTTGAAGTGTGTCCTTCTACACAATGGCAATTTGTTTGGCGCAGTCCTATGGGCATTCGGTCTGTCTTCGTGAAGAATATGGAGAAAATGTAAAGAGAGTCATTGAGTTATTGCAATATGACAAACACAATTGGATCATCTGTGTTGACCTTAAAATGGTGTCCTTCCTTCTTGGTCAACAACGTGGATACAAAAAGTATCCCTGCTTTCTCTGTATGTGGGATAGCAGAGCTCAGAGAAGCATTGGGTTCAGACAAATTTGGCCTCCGAGATCTGATCTTAAACCTGGAGATCCTAACATTGTACATGAGCCACTTGTTGACAGGAAGAAATAATATTCCCCACCTCTGCACATAAAACTGGGTCTCATGAAACAATTTGTAAAAGCATTGTCAACTGATGGCGACTGTTTGAAGTACATCATTTTGGGCATTTCCTGGACTGTCAATTGAAAAAATCAAGGCCGGTGTGTTTGATGGTCCACAAATTCGACAGCTCATCAAAGATGAACATTTCAACGGTACTATGTCAGACCTTGAAAAAAATGCTTGGCTATCATTCAAAGACGTCGTCAAGAACTTTCTTGGAAATACACGTGCAAGTAATTACACAGAAATTTTTTCAGAAACTAAATTTGGGGAGCTACAAAGCGCTTGGTTGCAACATGAGTATAAAGTACATTTTTTGCTAGCCATCTTGCCAACTTTCCGGAAAATCTTGGTGCTGCTAGCGACGAGCAAGGTGAACGATTTCACCAAGATTTGAAGGTTATGGAAGAAAGTTACCAGGTAGGAAAGGGATGGCAATGATGGCTGACATTGTTGGAGCATCAAACGCGATAGTCCTCAAGTTGAACACTCCAGACAAAGCTACAAACGTAAATTTTTTACCTTAACCTGCACACAATTATAGCCTTATCCTTTCTAAAAAAAATGATAATGTTAAATAAACATTCTATTCATGCCTATTTCTTTCATTTTTATTGTATGTTAACATTGCAACTTTTTTTAAAATAAGCACTGTTACTGTTATGTACAGTATTTTTCATATTTTTAAGAAAACGAAAATCCTGCAGTTCAAAAACTTGACGTGATAGAGAAAAACTGAGATCAGTTTTGGATTCAGCACCAAAAATTACTTAATAACAAGTGTCAGACCTAACCCCACAAAATTTGTTCCCCAGTGTTATTGACGCTATCGTGAAATTTGGAACGATAAACGCGACCCCGATAGCCTCACAACAATGTCACGTGCCTGTAAGTTGTGTCATAACGGGCGTAAAATGATCACGATGGAGTCATGACAGCTGTAAGACTAAAGCCACGAATGGAAAATCAAACGGTCATTTTGTCGTCAAAGATAGAGCTACGATAACCACGACAGTGCCGTGACGGCACCATGAACGTATCACGATAGCGTCAAGAGCTAGCAAATTGCCTCACACGTGGGTGGGTGTTGCCATGGTGATGGAGAAGGAAGGGGGGCTAGAGATGAAGGTGGATAAACATTGGTGGGGGTTGGTATGAAGAAGGGGGGGAAACGGGGAAGGGGGGTTTTTAATAAAGAAGGGGGGGTTGGTGTGGGTGGGGAAATGGGGAGAGGGGAGTTGGAATGTAGAAGGCGTTGTTGTTGTTGGCGATGTGAGTGGTTAAAAGGGGGGGTGGGGGTATCACCGAGACCCCGAGAGCAAGGCCTGGTGGATCGCCCCTGACGTCACACCATAAGGATACCACCCGCTCCGCTCCCCGTACAAGTTACCTACCTAATATAATGTTTATCAGTATAAAAGATATACTGTTATCTTCGGAAATGTTTGTTCTATAATATTATCAAAAAAAAACCGTAAAACACACAAAGAAAATGCCATTATGAAACTTTAAAAATATGCATTAACTTAAACTCTTCGCCATTTATATTTTTCTCGCAAACATTTTACATGGAGAATATCAATAGAAGGGAGTTTAAATTTGCTTTCCATTGAATATTTCGTTTAGTGATAAATGAATTAGCGGCATGCATAAATTAGCTTAACTAAATATAAAAAATCATGAAAACGGGGAATTTCCTACCTAATATATGTTTATCAGTATAAAATATTTCTGTTTTCTTCGGAAATGTTTGTCCTATAAAATTTTTTCAAATAAAAAACCGTAAAACACATTAAAGAAATCCATTATGAGACTTTCAAGAAATATGCATGAACTTAAACTTTTCGCCATTTAATATTTGTGAAAAAACTTTTTCAAAGAGAATATCAATAGAAGCGGAATTTAATTAGCTTTCCATTGATATATTTCCTTTTCTGATAAATGAATTAGAACCATGCATAAATTAGCGTTAAAATAAATAAATAACATCATGAAATCGGGTAATTTCCCAGATTTCATGATGTTATTTATTTAGTTAACGCTAATTTATGCATGGTTCTAATTCATTTATCAGAAAAGGAAATATATCAATGGAAAGCTAATTAAATTCCGCTTCTATTGATATTCGCCATGTAAAACTTTTTTCACAAAATATTAAATGGCGAAAAGTTTAAGTTTATGCATATTTCTTGAAGTCTCATAATGGCATTTCTTTAGTGTGTTTTACGGTTTTTTTATTTTATAATATTATAGAACAAACATTTCCGAAGATAACAGTATATATTTTATACTGATAAACATATATTAGGTAGGAAATTATCCGATTTTATGATTTTTATATTTAGTTAACGCTAATTTATGGGATGCCGCTAATTCATTTATCACTAACGAAAATATCAATGGAAAGCTAATTAAACTCCGCTTCTATTGATATTCTCCATGTAAAATGTTTGCGAGCAAAATATTAAATGGCGAAGAGTTTAAGTTAATGCATATTTCTTTAAAGTCTCATAATGGCTTTTCTTTTGTGTTTTACGGTTTTTATTTTTATAATATTATAGAAACAAACCTTTCCGAGATAACAGTAATCTTTTATGCTGATAAACATTATATTAGGAAAGGGAAACTTGTACGGGGAGCGGACGGGTGGTATCCTTTTTGGTGTGACGTCACGGGCGATCCACCAGGCCTTATCATCTCGGTGGCCACGGTATCACCCCGTGGTGAGGGAGTAGGGGGGTAGGGAGTCGAGGGGGGTCCCATATGGTGAGGGAGTAGGGGGGTAGGGAGTCGAGGGGGTGTCACCCCGTGGGGAGGGAGTAGGGGGGGAAAGGGGGTCGCGGGGGGGGGTGTCACCGCGGGTGGTGAGGGGGTAGGGGGGAAGGAGTCGAGGGGGGTGTCACCGCGTGGTAGGGAGTAGGGGGAAGGGAGTCCCGGGGTGGGCACCGCGGGTGAGAGAGTAGGGGTAGGAAATCGAGGGGGGTGTCACCGCGTGGGAGGGAGTAGGGAAGGGATCAGGGGAGGGTGGAGGTGATGAGAAAGGGGGGAAAAGGGGGAAGGGGTGCAAAAGGGGGGAAGGTGGGTTGAAGGCGCGTGTAAACGTTTTTTTATCGTCCCCGATAGACATACGACGATCACGATAGTACCAACGAAGCTGCTACATATATAAAAATAGCGTCACGATAGACTTACGATAAACGCTGCGTTGGATACAAAAAGCGGGGAGCTTCCGATTTTTTAGTGCACGCACTAACTTTTCGTGGGCCTCGGCAGAGCGCGTCACGATCGTTCCACGATGGACCCATAACCAGGACCATGACGGTGTTGCATAAATAAATCACGCCCGTAAAAAAGTCACAAAACATACTGCGCATGCGCTGTCCAGCTCCCGCAGCGCCAAAACACCGCAGACGAAAGGTATGAAAATATGTACCTCCAGTATATTTGCATGAATTTTACATATTCTGAGTCATTGTATGGGGCAGGTATTGGACAATAGGACTTTTCAGTTGTCTGTGATATATATTATCATAGAAAATGGAGCAGATAACCATAGGAATGTACTAAAAATAACACATAAACATCGGGAACGTGTGTTTTTGAAATTACTCTTGTTTTATGCTTAAAAACCGGGCTGATTAAACAACTGTGGTTGTTTATTGCCAAAAAGGAAGCGAAAGGTGTGTCATAAGCTGAAAGGGATTTTGGGGCGGGCGATCCTCCTAGCGTAGCCGTAATTGTGCCACAGGACGTTCGAACAAAGGGAAGACATGGGAACGGGCGACCCCAATATGCCAGGCGGTTGAATACTATCCCGTAATTGTATGCCCAGGTTAGATTATTTTAAAACAAATTGCATTTAGAACTTGATGGCCAATTATCCTAAAAAGAAGAGAGTGAGGTTTGGGAACTCCCTTTTATTTACCGTAGAGTGTTTGAGTGCTCGATCAACCGAGATGTAGGACGTGTTTGCTGAATCAGGGGTCATTTATTGTGGGGTTTTTACCACCATACGAACTTTCCCCTTTACATATCAGAGGCAGAGGCTGAATCCGTTGGATAACTTGCTAGTAGTTTCCTGGTAAATTTCCAAATGAACACCGAACTTCCTTTGGTGTACGAATCCCTTTTTTCCTGGTGAGTTTTGATGTTTTGCATTAATCGGCTAACTGCTTCTGTCCCAAATCACTTTTTTTTCAACAAAAATGACAATAAAACAAATTAAACCTATATCTAACCATTACCTAACCTAGCCTATACCTAACCTAACTTTACCTTAAACCTATACCTAACCTAACTTGAGCTACCTAACTAAAACAAAAACAATGAAATGATTTGCGACCGAAACGATTAGTAGATTAATTCAAAACACATCCAACTCACCAGAACAAAATTTGTTTCGTCCACCAAAGTCAATTCGGTGTTGATCTGGAATACTAGCAGAGTCCTTGCTGGTAGTCCTGCTGCCTAGTCTCTAACCTGGGAGCATTAGACATGGCAGTGCCTCTATAAGCATTGATAAGACGTACGCCATGGTAGATTAACAAGGGGATATATAATGAGAACAGCAGAGGAAGAATGATGCATCAGACTAACATTAACAGGGTATAAATCTGAAAAGATGAGCTGAGAAGATTTATGGACCTGTCGCCTATCGGAACTCTCGCCGAAACTCCAACCGAGAACTCGCCGAGTGTAGTACAATACATGGGCATTGGTTATGTAACCTGACCTAACTGGGGAGGGTTATGGCTGAAAGAAATTCTCGCTGAAACACCAACCGAGAATTCTCGCCGACAGTGGAACACTCGCTTACGTCGAAATTTTCGGCGACAGTTCCACTTGCAATAAATGAAAAGGAAGAATAAAGGCTATTTCATTATTGGACACCACATTCTTCGCTTGTCCCAAAACACTAAAACTGCAGTTTTGACATTAGTAACGTAACCTGACCTAACTGGGGGTACGTTCCCTCAGACCCCCCCCCACCCTTCCCTCAAATTGTTCACTAACATAACATGGACAATGATTAACAGACCAAAATAAGGTAACCTAATTGTTCAGACTATTGCTGGTATTTAATCCTTGGGTGCAGAAACACGGGTAAAAGTTGATTAAATGTCAAATTATAAATTGTCAAACATAAATTGTTAAATTAAAGATCAAGAACTGGAACTGTCGCCTAAAGTAGGAACACACGCTGACCTAAAAAATGGGAACACTCGATAGTTTCAGGTCCCTCTAAGACGGATTTACATGTGGACTAAACATCAATAATTCATAATGGAAAGGAGGCCTTTATAAATACTGACCTTATTTCATGTATGAACACTGGGAAATTAGTATGTAGTTATTAACAGTTTATAATAAATAGAGGAAAGATATAATGTCATTTAAAGTAGTTTAACAATAATTGCTTTGCTCTGCTAGTACACTCAGAATAGTTAAGTAAATATTTTGAGAACCACACCCACAAATTCTAACCAGAAACTTAAAAAGGAACTAAGCCTAACATAGCAAACCTTCCTTTAGAAGTTTGTCTTAGAAATAAGCAGATGTGGTTCTCCAAAAAATCACTAATAACATGACCTAAGTGCACATTGTCACGGTCGGTGACACGAGGTCGCCACCCCAGGCCATGCCCCAGGGACACGTGGGTCTAATTAACTTAATTCAGGATATTTAAAACAAGGTCAACATATGAAATCCTTATATAATTAACACTTAACTACAATTACTCTTTACAAAAAATAAACCTGCAATCGTCACGAAAAACCCCAGATAAGTACCCGCCCCNTTTCCTTTGCTCCACTTCACACACTTTCTCATAATCGAACCACGATCGAAGCGCCAAGTTCCCTTTGCTCCTTACACATCCTAATGACAGATAGCGCACAATTTGATTGACGCTATCGTGAAATTTGAGCACGATAAACGCAGACCACGATAGCCTCACAACAATGTCACGCTGCCTGTACGTATGTGTCATGACGGTCATAAGATGATCACGATGGAGTCATGACAGCTGTAAGACTACGTCACGAATGGAAAATCAACGGTCATTTTCTCGTCACGATAGAGCTACGATAACCACGACAGTGCCATGACGGTACCATGAACGTATCACGATAGCGTCTTGAGCTAGCAACATGCCTCACACGTGGGTGGGTGTTGCCCTGGTGATGGAGAAGGAATGGGGGCTAGAGATGAAGGTGGGAGAAACAGGGGTGGGGTTGGTATGGGGAAGGGGGGGAAACGGGGGAGGGGGGGGGTTGTAATAAAGAAGGGGGTGTTGGTGTGGGTGGGGAAATGGGGGAGACGGGAGTTGGGGATGTAGAAGGCGTTGTTGTTGTTGGCGATGTGAGTGGTTAAAAGGGGGGTGGGGGTATCACCCAGTTGTGAGGGAGTAGGGGGGTAGGGAGACGAAGGGGGGGTCACCATATGGTGAAGGAGTAGCGGGGTAGGGAGTTGAGGGGAGGTGTCACCGTGTGGTGAGGGAGTAGGGGGAAGGGAGTCAGAGGAGGGTGGAGGTGAATGAGAAAGGGGGGAGAAGGTGGAAGGGGGTACAAAAAAGGGGGGGAAGGTGGGTTGAAGGCGCGTGTAACGTTTTTTTATCGTCACGATAGACATACGACGATCACGATAGTACCACGAAACCGCTACATATATAACGATAGCGTCACGATAGACTTACGATAGCGCTGCGTTGGATACAAAAAGCGGGGAGCTTCCCGATTTTTTAGTGCACGCACTAACTTTTCGTGGCCTCGGCAGAGCGCGTCACGATCGGTCACGATGGACCCATAACCAGGACCATGACGGTGTTGCATAAAATAAATCACGCCTGTAAATAAGTCACAAAACACTACTGCGCATGCGCTGTCCAGCTCCCGCAGCGCCAAAACACCGCAGACGAAAGGTATGAAAATATGTACCTCCAGTTATATTTGCATGAATTTTAAATATTCTGAGTCATTGTATGGGGCAGGTATTAGACAAATAGGACTTTTCAGTTGTCTGTGATGTATATTATCATAGAAAATGGAGCAGATAACCATGGGAATGTACTAAAAATAACACATCAACATCGGGAACGTGTGTTTTTGAAAATTTCTCTTGTTTTATGCTTAACCGCTATTAAAAGCTGTGATTGTGTATTGGTAAAGGAAGAGGAAAGGTTGGACTTACAACTGAAGGGACTGGCTGGTACTTTCCTTGCCTGAGCAAGCCGAATAATATGTGTGTTTGGACCAAACAGCTAGGAGGAAATATTTTGTTCTGATAAGTTTTGATGCATTCATTTTACAGTCATACAATAATTTATTGTGCTTACAAATGTTTTTGCTAATCACCATTTTCTATACTGACATCACTAGTTTTTCTTTATACCCAACCTCCTCCCTACTCCAAAAAACTAGTGATATGTCTATGGCAAGAAAAAATATGATTAAAACAAAACACATCAAAGGTTATCATAAGAATAACTTTTTTCTGATAAAAAACAAACGTACTAAGGAGAAGTTGCAGCTAGTATTGATGTATTGCTGCAACTATGTTAACTTTTATTTCAGTCTGATTAGGGGATTAACCTCATCTACTAACAACCAGTAATCATCAGTAAGAAAAAAACATTGCAATTTGTTTTCCTATTATACCTAACTTTTTTAATGTAAGTTAGCTCTTGACAAGGGACTGTGAGTGATAAATGAGGTTGAGGAGGCGTAGCAGAGTGGTTAGCATCTCCGAGTGGCATGCTCGGTGACCTGAGTTCGATCCCCGATGAGCGCGAATATCCACTTAGGATCTTGCCACTTAGCAACCGTCGAGTGCCCTATGAATGCCCACATGCTGCTCATTAACTCTACCTTCGATTGCAAGTGCATCGGAAGACGTTATAATTCAACGTGCCAACAGACAACGCTTAATGTCTGCCACATGATTCTCCTGCTGTATGTCTCAAAGGTTATAACAATGACAGGCTATTTCATAAAGGCTTTGCTGGACGAATCCAGTCAGTGTTTTTAAAATGACGTCGAGGGTGTCGTAGCGGTTCTTGTCGTCCATGAACATTGCCAATGTCACTCACAAGATTATGACTGCTGGCAGAAAAACTGGTGCTGACCACTCTGCCACTGATTCCTCTTTAGAGTTTCCAAATAGATGACTAATTATTTTATCAGAACTTTGCTATATCACGTTTTTTTTTTTTTTTTTTTTTTTTTTTTTTTTTTTTTTTACATTTGTGGCTATAGCACCTGTAGGCAGTGGTGACCCAGGGCTGGGATGGTAGGCTCTGGAGGTTCCCTTGAGGGCTGTGATGGTCGGTCCTCGCCCGTGGTGGTGCAGGCAGGATTCTTATAGTGACACCTGTGATTAGAGGCTCATGCCGCCCCCCTGTGTCCTCCGATGCACTCGCAGTCCAAGGTAAAGTTGATGGGCAGGGCATGTGGGTGTTCTTAGGCCACTCGATGGTGCAGAAAGGTTTTGGTTTTCTTCGGGGATTGAACTCGGGTCACCGAGAACGCCAGTCGGAGACGCTAACCACTCTGCTACCGCCTCTCCTAGTCGTAGACATATACAGTACAGTAGAGGGTTGACAGAATGTGACAAAATCAACAGACTTACTGAACTAATACTTTTCTTTTGCAGGAAATAGTGTCTACTATTATGAGAAGCACGAAAACCTAGAACTTCCGCAGAAAAAAGGGTAGTTATAACATCTCCAGAGAAGTAAAAAATGTGATACAACAGGTTCACGACAAAGCTGGACACCAGGGGATTCTGCGAACCCAAAAAAAATTGGTGAACAGTATTATTGGTCTACCATCACACATGATGTTAAAGAATGGGTAAGGTCAATTTCATAGCCCTCTTTCTATCTATATCTCTGACACACATCATCATCGTCCACACTGCTAGAATAATAAACAAAATTCAATCTCCTCTGTAGCATATTTGATTGTGAAACTTACTTTTCACATCATTGTCATTCCCATCATTGTCATTCCCTTAACGTGTGGTGTGGTCAAGGCCTTGCCTGTCATTCCTCTCCCTGTAATGCTCATCCACTTTAGACACTTGAAAAATGTATTGTGCGTAATGTGGCTTTGATGTAAATTTCAGATACATGCGTGCCCAAAGTGCCAGCTTTATAAGAAGGTAAAGACGCAGGCCCCAGATTTACATCCCATCAAGGTTCATGATCGATGGAAAGTCTTGGGTGTTGACCTCATAGGCCCCTTCAAAGTGACTGGCCGGGGCAACAAATATATCATCACCATGACCGACTTGTTCACCAAGTGGGTGGTGGCATACCCACTGAAGGACAAGTCTGGTCCAAGTGTTGCCCGAGCCATTGTAAAGATGATTCACGCTCATGGTCCACCAGTTAAAATAATAACAGATCAAGGAAGAGAATTTGTCAATGAGGTAAGTATAAGAGGATTTGTAATCTTGGCAAATGGCAGTTTGGCAAACTGTTTAGTTCCGTACAACTTGTCTGTTATGTCCTTACTAGGTCCTTCCTTAGATCTTCATTTTCTATTTTTTTTTCTTCCTGCTGACACTGACCTCGAAAAAATAATTTTGGTCATACTCTCTTAAATACTAGTTTATAACCTTACCACAACCTCTAAATAACTTGTACCTGCTACGCATATTACTATTAGAGTACTCACTACCCTAGCTAAAGCTTCTCCAAGTTGATAAATGCAAACTACAGTTTTTCTTCTCACCATGAACTTGACTGTCTCGCTATGAGTTCAACAGATCACAGATCATCATCCATTTTTTATATGTTGAGTAACACTGCAACCAGTTATCAAGAAGTAAGCCGTATTCATTCTTGGATGTGTAAAATCAGACACCATTCTCACACCTACATCACCAAAAGGGGTGTGAGCATCTCGCCCACATGCTATATGTATTTATCAGGTAACCTCTTACAACACTGAGTAAGTATATGACACTGATGGATTTGTTGCTTGTATTCTATTTTGTATTTCCCCATGAATATGATCACGTTCATTTTTCCAGGTCAACAAGAGTGTACTGGCCATCTTCGATGTGAAGCATATGATGACGTCAACGTACCATCCCCAAACCAATGGGCAAGATGAGAGAACGAATCAGACCGTCAAACTTGCCATTGCAAAATGCTGCAATGACAATCAAGATGACTGGGATAGGTAAGCTTACTGGACGTAATTTATTTTATTTTAATCTAAAAGGACTGGTCAAGGGAGCAAATTTTTTAAAAGTAACAAAAAGCCCGCTAGCTGCCAGTCCCTATAAAGAGGACAGTAAGAGATTGCAGAAAGGCTAGTGGGCCAATTTAGTTTGGGAGGTGTCTTGTCACTCCTCTCTTGAAAAACATTAAGTCGTATGAAGATGGGAAAATATAAACAGGAAGAGTTCCAGAGATTACCAGTGAAACCATGTATTCCCGTAGGATTTTTGTGCTAAAATAGATTTTTTTGCAGTTCTGGCTTCTATAGGTATCAGATTAACAGAAAAAGATGGGGTCCCAATTTTCAGACCCCTCACCCCCTTTCTGGGGGGTCATTCCTCTTTTGGCACCCCCAGGATTGGTCTCTGGTAACACTAAGCAACAAATTTCAACATTTTCTTTGTTACAGACACGTGAACTACTGATTCCTACTAAATTGCTGATGCTGATGTCAGGTCTGATATCTAAATTTCTCTATCACGTCCAGATTTGGTATAACCGAAACCTCTATTTTTCGTTGTTTTCTCACCCGCTTCTATTACGAAAGCCGTCTAAGCTACTTTTCCATGCCACGTTTTATGCTAGGCATACTTAAATAATGTTAACAGGGTTGTCTTTCCTCCTTTATTCTGGCTTAAGACAGACAGTGGAGTTCCATTGGCGGAGTTACCACCCCTGCGCCCAACCATCCACCCAAAGCGCGTTAGTATTTAGCGATACGTCCGATTTTGCGATACTGTCAAAATCGGACGTAAAATCAATCAGTTATTCATCAATGTCCATATTTGAAATGTCCTCCCGAATAGCGTTTGCGCAATCACTGCCATAGCATTTACAGAGAGGAGTACAGGGCAGGCCATTCTTCAAGCAGCTACACCTATTTCCCTTGCATCCTACTTTGCAGCCACATTTGACGAGTTCAACTACAGCTTGTAGGGCAGGCAGGGCAAGACATGTCAGTGGAACATACACGCCTTTCTCCAATTTCCATCCATTTTTTTCAATTGCAGGAAGGGTTGGACAATTTTCAGGGTATGACTTGTCCCGCATTGTCATGTAGTTTGCACGCATGATATGGGGAAGCAATGCAGCACGAGTTGGTGGAAGCATTTCCCCTTCCAAGTTCTTTGACCGAAACAGCTCCCACCTGAGTGATGGTAGGGTTGCTGGACTTTTTTAACTGTAGACATGACACACAAAAGTCTCCAACGCTTTCACCTGCGTGGGAAGCTCGTCATTGACCAACTCGGCAGGAATAGAAATGCACCCTAATGCTTTGAAGCAGTCAATGGCAGGGTCATAATCATCAAGCTTTAGATATGCATCTACCCATGATTTCTTTGAAATTCCTATGAATCTGCCTCCCCAATCAGCACCTGAGAAGTAGTGGAGTCCGAGAAGTCCTTGACATTTGCGACGGCCAATAACCTGCACTCTTTCAAAGATGTCTATTTCCCGTTTCTTCTTTCCTTTGCCTGTATGAAACTTCAAGGATATAGTAGATGCCATCTGTCTGGAGGCGATAAGATCAAGAAGGAGCAGGAGTACGTCAGTGTCGGGCGACCATACGCAGATCTTCTTTCTGGCAGCACCACAGGCTGTAGAGGCAAGTACTTGGTTTGGAATCAATGTGTCAGCCTCTTCATGTGTATGAGCATACTCAAAACCTAGTCCCTTGATATGATCATCGTACACGACAACGAGCACGAATGAATCTTTGCTTGCGAAATAGTCAAGCAGTCCTTAGCCAAACAAGCATGTGAGCTTCCGCTTTGTTTTTGATGCTGAAAGTAACTCCTTAATGGACATGGTGAGCTTCATTTCGGGATGAACTTCGTACTCAATGGATGTGGTTGATCGCTTCTGCCGGGTCTTGTTTTTCAACGACAGATCCAAGTATCGATCAAACACAACACGCCCCTCATCATAGCTTGTCATCATTGTCTCTATGCGTTTGTTGAATGCATCCTGAAGGTGTGAAATCTTCAGCATATTTGGCGTCTTTGTCATACTCTGAAGTACACCCATTGCATCAATGATGAGAACTTTAACTGGAGGATCTTCCTGCCCTATGTCTGGTACTGGAGGAACATCAAGGGATTCAACCGTGGCATCTTCAACTGCATGCATCAGACTGGCCTTGTCAGTTGGGATGTACAAAGATCTATCAACAGCACACAGAGAGCGGGGCACTGTTGACATCTCGTACTTGCCAATTATATATATTTCCTCGAATTTTGGCACTAGACCTGGTCGGCTTCCCTGAACAATGAGAAATCTGCCCAGTAAATTACGATCCTCACGCAATTTGATGACTTTATCTCCAATGCGTACTTTTGATTTATCCATCCAACTTGAGAATGCCTTCAACTTGAGCTTCTTCATCGTGTCCCAAACCGAGAGATTTGATGTGGTAGTCAGACGTTCACAAACGAACTCCTCGAATCGCTTCTGACCCTTTTCTGCATAATGCAGAATATCATGCTTTGCTACCTCTGGCACAAGAGCTGATGAAACTAAACTTTTCAATGGTGTCTTCACTCTGAAGGGGTTGTCTGTGCAGTGCAACTCTATTGATTGACGGATCTTTATGGCATTCTCTCTTGACCTCAGTGCAATCTGTCCAGACAGCTGGTAATGCTCTGTGCGTTCGGATGACCTGGAAACTTTTGGGAAGCTCTCAAGATACTCGTCAACGATACGGGCAAGGCAAGGTGTAGTGGTGACGAGTCGATTGAGAGCAGCTTCATCTCTGCTGAGTCCTACCATACCACCGTGTCCCTTTAGTTTCTTGATTTCCTGTTCGAGTGCCTGATCTGTGGCGAGATTCGTGAAGGGTATCTCTGATTTTGCAACAACAAAGTCACCGGACATCAATGCATTCCATGTTTCAGGCTCATTATCTTCCAGCGCATTCATTTGTGCAAGATGGACAGGCATCAGTCGAACGTAATTTAGAAGATCCCGTGCGAAGAAATACTTGATCAGGTTCTCCAAGGAAGCAAGATAACTCTGCCAGTCCCCTGAGCGGCAAGAGCTGACGAAATGAAGAAGGCTTTCCACTTGATCGAGGTATGCTGAAAGGAATTCTGCAAACTCTCCAATGTTTTCATCCTCCTCCAGTGGCTTCACATTTCCAGCGTACCAGGATCTGACATATTCATAGTCTTCAGTCATATCGGGGTTACGTGAATGAGCTTGTCCTTGAAAGCATTGCACGGACACTAACTGGGCCTTTTGAAAGAGTGGATAATATGACATCAAACCGCATCATCATAATTGCTAGACTGATTGTGATGTGGTATTCGATGCCTCTTTTGTATGCTTTGCCACTGAAGATCCCACGAAGCTGATGTGTATGCACCACTTTCAATGGCACATATATCCAGGCCACTGCCATCTATCGTTTTCCCGAGAGCATGTAAAGCAGCAAATGCAATATGGAGAGCTCCTGCCCTTAGGATCCAATTGGTGTCCCCAACTGACTGCTGAATTTTCAAAGCACGTGAATATAGGTCCAGGTCCAGTGTTATCGAAGTTTTTCTCTGTGGACCAATGACAGTGGCAGAGATTCCCTGGGCTAACCGAAGAACAGTGTAAAGAGTCCCATAGTCAGTGGGTGTGGTCTTGAATAATGGAGCGATCACCTCTACATTCGTGCGTGTTGGGCTGTCGGATGACTGGGATAACAGCAGAGATTTGGTAGCAGCCCAAGTTGGCATCACATCTTTCTTGACCAATTTCCCTGGTTGGTTTGCTTGTTCCTTGACTGATAGTATAGCGTCGACTGGAGTGCTCTCATGGGGGCACTCTTCTGATTCCTTGCATGTCACTGTCCTGTGTTTGTTCCTTCGCTGACTCAGTTTCAGTGAAATCCACAATCATATCCGTGCCATCATCAGTTCCAAGGTAGTTTGCAAGTGCCCAGGTGTGAGTGAAGTCTTTGCTCAGAATATTCTTCCTCTTTCCCATTTCATAGACCGATAATCTCAATGGAGTGGTTTTGATGACTGGTTCTTGCACCATGTTCACGTCAAAGGCCAGAGGCTTTTGTGAGAGAAGATTTTCTGGTATTTCAAGTGGTCGGTTCATGAACTCTCCATCTTTATCTTGCTGGAACATGACAACCACTGTGCCATGGAAGGTTCCTTGCCCCGTCGGTGTGTCTTCCAGGAGGTCAATATTATCGATCGCAAACCATGTGTTCAGGCCTTTCTTGACAAAGTTTGGGAGACAAAATCCACCAGCCTCCTTCATCCGCTGGAGAACACTCTGCTCAAATCGTTTCTCTAAGTCAATGATGTGAAGGTAGTCACTTCCAATATACACAGCTGAGAGGTTTTCAACAAGATTCTTGTCACGCACTCTAGAATGAACAGCAAGGGGAAGACCGATTGACAGAGGGGTCTGGACTGTTTGTCGGAAGGCACTGTCTTTTTGTCTGATGTTTCACCTGGCGATCAGTCCGAGTATTTTGGACAAGGAACTGGCATGAAACGTCGACAGTTTTGTCCACCTCCTGGTCTCGTATTCCGGACACTTTGACAACATGGCTACCAAAGAGGAGGTGACTCATGAAGAACTGGAGTAAAGACGGATTTTCAAAATTACTGAAGCTGCCTGTAAACGACCAACTGCGTTGTTGCAGCATCTCTTCTCGCAGAAGGTTGGCGACATTCTTCAGGTGACCAACTATCTCATCATCATTCATCATTGAGGACCTGTAATCCATGGCCATCGTGACTGCAGTGGAGAGCACAAGACGGTCAGGCTCATTCCGTCTTAGTGATGTGACAAACTTCACTTCTGGAAGGCGCTCGCTGATGAGTCTTTTGAGGTATTTCCACTCTCATTTACATCCACACGGTATCTTTTCAAAATTGACAAGTAGGCATCATTTACCTCAGCCATGCTCAGTGTAACATCCTCGTCACTCAAGGTGTTTTGAATAGCGAGGACCAATTGTGCATCACATACTGAGCGAATGAGTGGCACATTACTGTGATCTGTCCTCGTTGATATTCGCTGTGCAGAGCGCAATATCCGATGATAGTGCTTTTCAAGAGCTGATGCGTCGCCGGGTTCTTCAAGGTCCGCTACTGAAACTCTAACATGGTCATCTGGGGTTTTCTGCTTGATCTGTAGGAGTGTTTTACCCATTGAGTCAGTAAGAACACGGTGCAGTGGCTCTGAGTCATTCTTGGGACAGAAGTCACAGTTGGAAAATAGACACACTTGTTCCTTTGGAATAGTCTTTGACCGCTTTGGCCGAACAGATCCCACAGCACTTGAAGGTCGCCCCGGTCCTCGTGGAGCGCAGACAGGTGAATCGGTTCGGGATCTCTTCCTAAGACGTTCAATCTTGTTCTTGTTGACGATAGGTTACCGACATTCACTATGATACCGAACGTACTTGAGTTCTCCTTCATTTAAACCTGACTAGTAATTTAGTAGTCTATGAATGTCACTTTCAGTATCACCAAGAGACACTCTCTCTTGACAGTGTTGTAAAATTTCATCTGTCATGACCGGATTGTTCACCAATCGCTTCTTTGATGTGGCACCTTCTTTACAGATCACGCAAACTCCGTCCTCCTCCGACATATTGGCGATACTACCACGATCTCAGTTCACAGGGTATATCTGACTGAGCTCAAAACTGCTTCTTTAACATGCCTGAAAAAGAAAAAATGGAGTTAGACCCTATACTCTGAACCGAAAGTGCTAAATCTGAACCGGAAGTGCTATAAGGACACTTCCGGTTGCTTTTTGAGTGCTATAAATCGACTCTGCATACCTGAAAACCTACAAAAGGATACTCAAATTATGAAAATCGGTCAATTATTGGCGGAGATAGGTGCATGGTCAGTGCCGGGGGGCCCCAAAAGGGAAGTGACCCCCAAAAGGGGGGTAAGGGGTCTGAAAATTGGGACCCCATCTTTTTCTGTTAATCTGATACCTATAGAAGCCAGAACTGCAAAAAAAATCAATTTTAGCACAAAAATCCTACGGGAGCCCTTTTCCTAACATTACATACCGCACTAGTAGCGCCAGGCTTTTGTTCCCGCTGGCGGATGCCAGTTAATGTTTTTCTGGCTGCGGGAAAGGCTTTCCAGTATGTGGGGAGGGTTTTAGGCTCAATTCGAGGTATCACTGTTTGCAGTTCACCTCACTTCTCGCCAGATGTCCATAGTGTCGTCTCAGAAATGAGGACAAGGTCCTTTAAAGTAATCAGTTAGGCATTTTTATTGTTTTGTTTATCAGCTGATGCTGTACTTCAATGAAGTTTTTAGTATCCAATGTATATCATAATATGCATACTCTAATATTAATAAACGAATTTCATCGTTGTGTGAAAACTAAAAAAATTATAAGGACATTTAACAAATACCAATAGTGAGGCCTGTTACAATGTTAAAACAGTCAGTTCTTACAGACATGTCAATGAGATGTAACTAGGGACTATATTGAGCCAACTCCTGAAAGGAAAACACATGTCATTGTCTGGAACTATTGAAATAATGGCATACATTATGAAGGCTGCGGCTTAAGTGGCAACCATATGCCGCAGCCTTTCACGCTGCCAGGCGCACGATAGTCGCACGCCAGGGTTGGGCCGGCTGGCTATAAACATTAGAAGTACGATGACTTGTGTTTGTGTTAACTGAACCAACTCTCTCTCTCTCTCTCTCTCTCTCTCTCTTTTCTCTCTCTCTCTCTCTCTCCTCTCTCTCTCTCTCTCTCTCTCTCTCTCTCTCCCCTCCATCTCTCCTCTCCTTTTTCTCCTCTCTCTCTCCTCTACTCTCTCTCTCTCTCTCTCTCTCTCTCTCTTTCTCAAATGATAGTAGTAATAGTAATATTTATTATATTACAATAAATCGTATGTAGGAGGAGGAGGAGGAGGAAAAGGAGGAGGAGAAGGGGTTGAGTCGTGTTGCCTCCATCTCCCCCTCCTTCCCTTCCTTCTTACCTTTCACATATTATTAATCTCTCTCTCTCTCTCTCTCTCTCTCTCTCTCTCTCTCTCTCTCTCTCTCTCTCTCTCTCTCTCTCTCTCCTCCTCTCTCTCTCTCTCTCTCTCTCTCTCTCTATCTCTCTCGCTCTCTCTCTCTCTCTCTCAGTACCAAATAAGATTTTAAGTTTAATTATCATTTAATTTCATTTAATTTAATTTCAGATTTTAAGTCTCCTGAACAGTACCAGTTAATAGCTATAAGAGAGAGAGAGAGAGAGAGAGAGAGAGAGAGAGAGAGAGAGAGAGAGAGAGAGAGAGAGAGAGAGAGAGAGAGAGAGAGAGAGAGAGAGAGAGAGAGAGAATGAAGGGAAGTATGTCGACAATAATGACACAACTTGGCAACCTAATTTTAAGAGGAAAACATGTGGTGTGGTTGTCATGGTAACGAGCAGCGTCCTGCGGGTAGATATTGTACGGCTGATCATTTAATTAAAAGATTATATATATATATTACCCAACATACATAAAAAGAAAGAGAAAAATGCACTGGTTAAATGTATAGAGAAAAATGTTCTTGTATTGAGAGATTTAAAGTTGTCCACATATTTTTGAGACGACACTATGGCCACCTGGCGAGAAGTGAGGTGAACTGCTAACAGTGATACCTCGAATTGCCTCCCCACGAGTAGCGGGGTGCGCTAGCAGAAACACCCTAAGTAAATTGCATGTGGTGGCTGATAGGAAATCAGGCATGCATAATAGAAAAAAGTGTATAGAAAATATGTTAAGATGAGCCGAAGTGCAACTCGCCACCAGCGCCATCTTGGAGTGGGGCAGA
Source organism: Chionoecetes opilio (assembly GCA_016584305.1). Lineage (NCBI taxonomy): Eukaryota > Metazoa > Arthropoda > Malacostraca > Decapoda > Majidae > Chionoecetes > Chionoecetes opilio. The sequence goes on from JACEEZ010009098.1 coordinate 97,259, forward strand.
GGCGACCTGCCTCGACCCCATTCTGTTTCAGGAACTCGCGAAGGTAACAGCTGCTCCAGCCGCCGGACGTCTTCGGGACCTCTCGCCACCTCCTTCCAGTCCCTCGCCTGTCTGGAGCTTGTCCATGCTGTCACATGCTGGGCGAGTCATACGGTGAGGAGAAGGAGGTCTTGGATGAGCCCCAGGACGTAGGCTGGGGACGTTGAGCGAGTCGAAGGAAGAGGAGGAGTGCGTGGAGAGGTCGACCACGTGTGTGCTGCGACGAGGACCATAGCTACAGGACTTCCCCAGGTCGTCGAAAGCGTGAAATAACATAACCCATAACCCCTCATATCTATTTCCCAGTCAGATACCAGAACCGGTAGGCTATCATAGGCATAGTTAGGGAAAGATATTAGGGCGTGTTTGAATGGGTGGTTTGAGTGTTGGCGTGCTATTTTTGCTGTGTAGATTGTTGTAAATAAATTAGTTAAGGTAATATTGTTTGTTGTTTACCCTGTGTGTAGTCCTGGACCGTAAGCTTCATATTGAGTCCCAAAACCCGGAGGTAAGGTAATTTAATTCAGGAGAGGTAAAGTGAAGTCTAAGTACTTAAAACCCCCATTAAAAATCTGACCCCCGACAGAGCAGTGAGTATGAAAATAACGGTAGAAGATAGTAAGAGAAGCAACATTGCGGCGGTGATTTAAAGATTGAAGACAGTCAGTCAGATGAGGGGAGTTGATGACTAAAAGCTTTTGACCAACCCTGTTTAGGAGGCTGTTTGAGTGGATCCTCCCAACGAAAATGCGAAGGACCATAAAAAAAAAACG